>VZSF01003333.1:13901-114017 GCA_013398295.1 Chionis minor | reverse complement strand
CCCGCTGCCAGCCATGGCCTGAGCCCCGCGCAGCAGCCGCCCTTCCCGGGACCCGGGCGGGGGCTGGAGGTGACTCCCCCTCTTCCTCCTCCTCCTCCTCCTCCTCCTCCACCTCGCCTCTCCCCGGCCGGCGGCTGCTCGGCTCGCCCGGCGGCGGGCGGCGGGGGCGGCGGGCGGTCCGGACCCCGGCGGCGGCAGGCGTGAAGGCCGCGTCGGGCCGCACGGGGGCGCCGCAGGACGGCGGCTGTGTGCGGGGTTGGCGGTGCGGGCTCTGCGCGGGCGGGCGGGCGGACGGGCCGCGGGCAGCTGGTGCCGGATCCCGCCCGGCAAATCCCGGGGCGTTCAAGGTGGGAGGAAACACGCCCTCGATCGCGACGCGGCCCAGTCGGGACCCGGTTCGTGGGTTTCTTAGTAATTTGGGTTGGACTTGGCACAGCAGCGGTGGTCACGGGCACCGTCTCCTCGCTTGCGCTGGGGCTTTCCTAGTCTTTTTTTTAACGGACCTTCAGTCACACAGCCAGACACCGCCATACAGGCCAGTGGCAGAGCGACAGTAAGAGTCTGGGTTATCCTGGTCTGCCCGGGTCATCAGGAGAGATGTGGAAATGAAGCAGGGCCACTAGTTCCACCCAGACAGAGGATGCGTGTGGAGCCCCGCCACCGTCCAAGTGTGGTCCCGTTCAAGAAGGGTAGGTTCAAAGGGTTCCAATTCTGGTAGGAAGGCAGAAATAACAAAATCTGTGTATTACTGCAAGGACTGAGCTGGAAAAAGAGAGAAGCAGCAGAACAGGGCGCAAGGATGTATATGAGCAAGGTGACAGAACAAGATTTGGGTATGGAAGAGTATGACAGGTAAAAACATCTACGCTGGCTCAGAATGGGGATTTGTCTTCCAAAGTACCCTGCTTCCAGCAGCAGCTGTGGGGAGATGCATAGTGAAAAGTAAGAGCAGTGCAAGTATAGAAGGCTCAAAAGAGTTGCCGTCAACGGGTTGATGTCCAGGTGGCGTGCAGTGACAAGTGGTGTTCCTCCGGTGTCGGGACCGGGACCGGGACTATTGCACATCTTTGTTGGCGATGTGGGTGTTGGGACTGAGTGCACCCTCAGCAAGTTTGACAACGGCACCAAGCTGTGTGATGCAGTCAACATGCTGGAGGGAAGGGATGCCATCTAGAGGGACCTGCACAGGCTTGAGAGGTGGGCTCATGCCAGCCTCATGAAGTTCAATGAGGCCAAGTGCAAGGTCCTGCATATGGGGTGGGGTAATCCCATGCACAAATAGAGGCTGGGCGGAGAATGGATAGAGCAGCCCTGAGGAGAGGGATTTGGAGGTGTTAGTTGATGGGAAGCTCAACGTGAGCTTGCAACGTGCACTTGCAGCCCAGGCGGCCAACTGCATCCTGGACTGCATCAAAACAAGCATGGCCAGCAGGTCGGGGGAGGGGATTCTCCCCCTCTACTCTGCTCTCGTGAGACCCCCCCCCGGAATATTGTGTCCAGTGCTGGAGCCCCCAACATAAGAAGGACATTGACCTGTCGGAATGGGTCCAGAGGAGGGCCACAAAGATGATCAGAGGGCTGGAGCACCTCTGCTATGAGGACAGGCTGAGAGAGTTGGGGTTGTTCAGCCTGGAGAACAGAAGGCTCTGGAGAGACCTTACAGCAGCCTTCCAGTACCTAACGGGGACTACAAGAAATCTGGAGAGGAACTTTTTAGAAGGGGATGTTATGATAGGGTGAAGGTTAATGGCTTCAGACTGGAAGAAGGGAGATTTAGATTAGATCTCAGCAAGAAATTTTTCACTATGAGGGTGCTGAGGTGCTGGAACAGGTTGCCCAGGGAAGCTGTGGATGCCCCATCCCTGGAAGTGTTCAACGCCAGGTTGGATGGGGCTTTGAGTAACCTAGTCTAGTGGAAGGTGTCCTTGCCAATGGCAGCAGGGGTGGAACTAGATGATCTTTAAGGTCCCTTCCAACTGAAATCATTCTATGATTCTATGATTTTATATATATATATATATGTACACACACGTATTCACTGTACTTTCCTGGGAGCACTCTCCCAATCTCCATCTCTTTTCAGTCTGGGGATTTCCTGAGACCGACACAGTTTATCCATAGCTCTGATGTATCCCTCTGCCAAGCACTTGTCCTATGGACCCGCACACATTTTGCATCTCAAGCACTGTTTGCTGAAGGGCTCCACAGGCTCACCAGGCACCGTGAGAAGGGCTGCTCCTTCTTAATTTTGCAACTGTCTTAGTGTAATTCGACAGCTCCTTGTTCTTGTTCTGGAAGAGAAGGGAACACCCTCTCTATCAGCTCCTGGGTTCCATATTTCCCACTCATCATTTTGCAGCTCTGTTAGCATATCTTCTCAAGTCATTTCTTTCTGAAGCTGAACAATTCAAGCCTACTCAGCCACTCCTTAAATGTAAATCATACCATATCTTTAATGTTCATCCTGCTCTTCTTTGAACCCTTCAGGTTTTGGTATCTGCTTTTGGAGATGTCATCACAGTTCTCAAGATGTGAACAAACCACAGCCACAGCAATGCTTTCTGTACTGTTCTTTCCTAATGATCCCCTACATTGGATTTGTTTTCTTGATCATTACTGAATGATGATACAGTGGCAGACAACAAAACTGAGACAAAGCAGGAAGAGTTGAGTCAAAATCTTCTAGAAAAGGATGGTGAGAGGGAAAAATGAGATGGTGTTAGAGGCCTCTCTTATAATACCCTAGACCATTAATGTCTCTTTAATATCAAGAATAAATATTACTGTGACTTGTCAGTATGCAAGAGTTTAATGTTCCAGCTACAAACTCAAGAATAAAGGGATGTGATGTTACACTTGCTTATCCCCACAAGCGAAAGGGGATGTATTTCGAATGTAGTTTTAGTAGTGAATGTATTATAGAAGAACTAGGGACGGTAAATAATTCTGGATCAGAGTGCTGATAGTATTAAAATGGAATGGGAAAAAGGATGAAAAAATACCATTGTTTTGTTCTTTTTTTTTTTTCCACAGGGAAAATTTCAAGAAATTTAAGAAAAACAGTGAGTGGAGTTAACCAGTTTGACAGCTCAGGGGTTGCATATGAAGGAATATAAGACTTTACATCAGAGGCAGAAAATCTGTCTGGCATTTGCATGCTAAACAAAGGAAAAATGAATGAAGAAGTTGTCCAGAGTTACCTGGATGAATGACTGTCTGAGGAAGGATGCTAGGTGTAAACAGCCGATGGAAACGGATAAAGGGGTCAGTCGGTCTAGGTAGCTCTGTTTTGAAGGTCAGAAAACATTGGAATTCAGCACCAAGTGCCAAAAGTCAAGCTGAGTTAGACCTTGCAAAGATCTGTGAAGATAAGTGCTGAAAGGTTTGGTAACTGTATAAATAGAAACAAAATTAAAAAAGGAGGAAGTAGGGCTGCTGTGTACAGAGTAGGATGCTGAGATCAAACACAGTATTTGGATCACACTTAGATCAATGGCCAGACCCAAGAGGGTACACAGAGCTGTAATGCCAGGAAGTTAATTTCGGTCTGGGAACAAAATTCATGATGTTGAGGATGATGTTTTATTCCTTTGTATAGAAAATGAGAGAAAGTTACACTCCCAGGACTAAAATCTACCACAACGGGTGGTGTGGTATCTGAGCTGCTCATGAGGAAATGCCAAAGACATCTGTCCAAAACTCTGTCTTGGCTAGTTCTAGTTCTCTAACAAAGCTTCAGGCTCTCTGGCTACACCTATGCTAGTAAATAAAACATGGTGAGGGTCCATGATGGTGTACACTCCTTGCTGATGGTGTTTAATAATTCCTGTAACAGCAATGGTCTGTGCAAGACAGCCCTTTCCCAGGCAGTGTCTGGGCACAGTTCATGGAACAGCATGGGATTTCTCTTCCCAGTGAGCAGTTTGGAGGTGGCCACCTTACTCTGGACTTGTTTTGGAGAAGAAGATGGTTTTGCTGTGTGGATGTAGACTGTGCTGTGCAGCTTTCCCCCAAGGACAGAGAACAGGACATAACCCATGGTATTTAGTAGCATAAGGCTAGCCCCTGAGATTGGGATGATCTAACTGAAATGTTACTGAGATAGAATCGTAGAATCATAGAATAGTTTGGGTTGGAAGGGACCTTTAAAGGTCATCTACTCCAACCCCCCTGCAATGAGCAGGGACATCTTCCACTAGATCAGGTTGCTCAGAGCCATGTCCAACCTCATCTTGAATGTTTCCACAGATGGGGCATCTACCACCTCTCTGGGCAACCTGTGCCAGTGTTTCACCAGCCTCATTGGAAGAAAAAGTGTCTTCCTTATAACTAGTCTGAATCTACCCTCTTTTATTTTAAAACTGTGAGTCCTTGTCCTATCACTACAGGCCCTATTAAAGATATCCAAGATACCTTGGATGACCTCAGTCATGTACTGTCACGGGCCATTAATGTCTGGATAACTGTTTCTTTCTTAAATTGGTAGGAATCTCCTGCGTAGTATATTCAAGGTTTCGTGTATATAACGTAATCTTAGACCCTCCTCAACTTAATGTGCTCTTGTCTGACTTGCTGGTAGAGTTCTCTTGACAGCAGAATGCATGGCACTTTATATCCACCCACTTAAGCAAAGCCCCTAGGTTCAGAGGAGCACAAGATTCCTGTGGGGAAAATGAGAGCAAGAGAGAGGCAACATGGCACTTTCTCTATGGAGAAAGGACAGTTAGATTAAGGACAGTCAGTTTGGCAGAGGAATTCTTGGGGTTCAGTTGCTGTTTTAGAAAACCCTGCCAGCTCCATCTGAACTCAGCACTCCCATTTTGTGTTAGTTCTCCAACTATAATTAGGTCTTTGGTACTAATGGGAAGGTGGGGGTAATTTGATCAGATGGCATCTGAGTTAATCAGCCTCCATAAATTTGGAAGAGGATTAGGACCACTGCTCTGAATGCGGAAGGTGCTCTGAACTGAAGTTGCATATTAGGATGCCAAGTCCTTCTTTAGATTTTGTCCTAACTGGACAGCAGTTCCAGCAATGATATTGAGAAGGGCAAATCAGCATTGCTGCTGGAAGCAGGGATGCACACAATTGGTGATGAAACTCTTAGAAGAGAACCTACAGATTTTAATGTATGCTAGCAGATCTTCTCCATCCCAGAAACGTGAAAAGATGTGCGCATGTAATGGAAAATCTAGAAGTAAGGATTTTTATTACACTTTTTTTTTTAAAATTAGGGGTGGTACTACACAATGAGATGAGTAGCAGTCATGGGATTCAGTAGTACACAAGGTCTTAAGACACCTTTGGAAGTAAAGCTATACAAAGGTATGGATTTAAATGAAAAATGGAACACAAAGGCAAACAAGTTTGCAAAAGGAGGCAATTTGGTCTATCTGATTAAAGCAAATAACTTTCTAGACAAGAGAAATGCAGCATAGCTCATCTACTCGGACTGCTGTAAGGTAAATGATACAGTGCTGTTTTGCAAACTGGCTGAACTGAAGAAAGGGTTAGTACATGAACAAAGTGGCAAGGAAGGTAAGAGGCGGTAAGGAACTAATGAGAAGGAAGATAATATTGACTGTGTTGAAAGAGGACTACCAACGTGGAGGAAAGTTACTGATGGAGTTCCTTCAGGATCCATCCTGAGATCAGTTTTACTTTGGTATTTCTTTTAATTGATTTAGCGCCAAAAAAATAGTTTAAGTTGACAAAACTTGCTTAGATCAAAGTTGGAAGATACCAGAAAGTGAACAGCTTGGAGTTCCTGATGACAGTTGTATTGATTTGACTGGGATCCTTCAGTTCTATTGATTTGACTTCATCCTATGAAGAAAGGAACTTAGTAGCTGGAACAGTGCTTGTTATTTTTATTGCTATAGCGCCAAAAGACTTAGCCACGGTTATGTGGCATCATGGTGGATCGGAGGTGGAAATCAATCTGTAAACTAAAGGGGATATGAGGACCTGCAAAGCCTTGTGCAGTACAGACCAGCAGATGCTGTTTGATACAAGTTACAGAGATAGTGAAAAGCTGCAAAGAGAGAATCATGAGGTCGATACACTGGGCTAGGAAGGGGATATTTTTGCAGCATTTTGGTTGGGTAAGAGCAGGGCATGTCAGCGTTTGTCAAGGCGCCAGAAAAAGGTGTTACAACAATCAAGGAGCAAGACAAGAAATTAAAAGGGTAAGAAATCACCTGTGTCACTGGCTTCAGTCTCTCCCAGCCACAAGGAAAAAAAATTCCTCAATCACCAGCGTCATTTGGAATGCAAAGAACACCCAGTCAACACCTTCCACCTTCACACGCACACACTGTAAACACTGGTGCATACTGTTAACCACAAAGCACCCTTTCCCCCTCCTGCTAGTTTCCCGGATGAGAGTTTTACATGTGGAGAGCAAGTGGGAAAACCAAAGGACTTGGATGTAGCCTGTGAGCTGAGAGCAAGGGAATTAAACTGTTTCTTCAAATTCAGTTGAAATTTGTCAGGGTATGACTGTAGATGAGGAGGCAAACTGAAACAGTAAGGACTTTCTGTTGTTTAAATAATTCTTCCTAAAACACAGTTTTGGCAAACTTAAAATTTTTCCTATTCATAATTCTGGGCTGAAATTGATTTGGGTCTTGAGACACTCAACGTGAGCTGGCAATGTGTGCTCACAGCACAGAAAGCCAACTGCATCCCGGGCTGCATCAAAAGAAGCATGGCCAGCAGGTCGAGGGAGGGGATTCTGTCCCTCTGCTGTCACGAGACCCCACCTGGACTAGTGCACCCAGCTTTGGAGCCCTCAGCACAGGGAAGACATGCACCTCTTGGAGTGGCTCCAGAGGAGGGCCAGAAAAATGATCAAAGGGCTGGAGCACCTCTGCTGTGAGGACAGGCTGAGAGAGTTGGGGTTGTTCAGCCTGGAGAAGAGAAGGCTCTGGGGAGGCATTATGGCAGCCTTCCAGTACCTAAAGGGGGCCTACAGGAAAGATGGGGAGGGACTCTTTATCACGAAAGGCATTGATAAGATGAAGGGCAATGGTTTTAAACTGAAAGAGGGTAGAGTTAGATTAGACAGAAAATTAGGAGAGAAATTCTATAATGTGAGGGTGGTGAGACACTGGAACGGGTTGCCCAGAGAAGTTGTGGAGGTGTTCATCCCTGGAGGTGTTCAAGGCCAGGTTGGATGGGGTTTTGAGTAACCTGGTCTGGTGGAAGGTGTCCCTGCCCATGGCAGGGGGGGGTGGAACTAGATGATCTTTAAGGTCCCTTCCAACCCAAACCAGTCTATGATTCTATGATTCTATCATATACAGAAACAAAAAAATGTCTAGAATCTCCCTTTCAACTGTAATTCATTCATTAACACATTTATTTGAGGTACTGAAGACCCATAGATCTACCTGAGCGTGACTTGAACCAATATTTTGAATCTTGGGGCTGGCCCTCACTGGAGAAATGCTTCATCTCTGAGGCTGAACGCCGGGATGCTTCTTGCCTGGCCCTACTATTCTTTACAAGTGAAAAAAACCCCAACCAAACAGATAGCTTTTTTCTCCCCTTGAATCCTAACTTTAAATAAATCATAGTAATTACATTTGCTCTTGTTTGCTTAGGAAAATATATTATAGGATTTAATTCTTCCCCAACCCTGAGGAAGAAATTTTCCACTAACTAGGAGGAGGACAAAGGTCTGGCCAAGTAGAGTGGACAAATCCCAGTATATAATTTGAGATGGACATTTGGATTGAAACCCACTCAATGGCTACTTTACATTGAGTTCAGCAGAGTCAGAGGGTGTCTATTCAGATGGTAAAATGAATGTTTTAGCCACATACCCAAAAATCAAGACTCTGACATGTTCCCAGGAGAGGTTACATGGCCCTTCTCAGGTGTCTTTGTCTCCAGCGCACAGAAGAATGTGACAAGGTGAGTCCTGCAACAGGCTGTGGTGAGGGTCCTTCTGGTGTGAGATTCCGTCTCCCATGGGACACGGCTTGTCAGGAACCAGCTGTATTTGGTGCGGGGGGGAAAATGTCTGGTCCTGTCCTGCCAATGAGTGAGCTACGTACAGGCTCAGCTACAGAAGAGTGGGGTCCAGGGGGTGATTAGCTGGAGTTTCTTGCTGTGCGTATGAGATGTGATGAATCTGCAAAGCACAACACGATTTATAGGATGTCAACAGTAAGACTGTGGTCAACTATGGTAAGACTGTATATAGCCGTGTGGTTTGTAGGTCTTGAATACTTTATTTCTGAGGATTTATTTTTTTACTGGTTTTAAATATGCAATTCAAGTTTCACTAAAAAACCACCAAAATTCCCTGAAAATGGAAACTAAACCACCTGTTCCGCAACACATGGAAAGTCCATTTGAATCCAGCCTATTCCTCTGCTTTTTAATAAATGTACAAAGCCAAAAAGACAACATATGTCACAGACATTGTGGTTTTCCACAGAAAATTGTCTTAGCATTTCTCAGTATCCTCTGGCATGCCTGGATGTAGCCTTTTCCAAGCTTTGCCTGTGAGTGATATCATTTCACAGCTTGGAAAATGCTAAATGACTTTGCCAGAAACAATGACCTTTCAAAAGCAGAAAGTACAAAACTCTTTTTCATCTCTGGCGCTTTCAGAGAGCGCAAATCACATGAATTATACTAGTAATTTCCAATACAATCATGGCCTGCTTCCCTCCAAATATACACAAGATTCCAAAGGAAGTCCGCTACACCCATTAAATTCCTAATGGGAAAAAGAAAAAAAAATAGAGGGAGAAGATGAATGAGGAAACTAGGCCAAGCGTTTTAGCAGGTGAAAGAACAACTTTGTTAAGAATGGGAGAACCCAAAGCAGTAACAGAATGTTAGCTCTGGTTAGTTTAAGAAAAATTACAGAGAAAAGGGTGGGATTGAGGGTGGTGGCTTCAGATAAAAATCATCTATAAATGAGTACCAAAGCAGGACAGATCTTCCCACTGAAATGGAAATACCTGTTTGTCATTATCCTTCAATAATTTTATTTGCCAGAGGTTAATATTGTAAGGCTGAATAATTTGGGCCAGAGGGAGTCACTCCCACAACCAGGCAAGAGGAGGAAAAGAATCAGACAAACAGATCAACAGGGTTCATTTGGTTTATTCTGTTTATTGCAATAAGGTGCATTTTAAAACTGCTTTAGAGATTGCCTTACCTGTCAGTAGGATACATCAATGAACATGCTGTTAATTACAAATGTAAAGGTGACTAAAACATCTAGGTTGAGCATCACTTTTCTCGAACACAACATATGTCCCCAGATGGGACTGGAAAGTCCAAGGGTGGAATTCCACTGCCCAGCCCATGCACTCTTGTGGTGGACTGCAACATAGCTTAGTTTCTCTGCAACCAACACCATGGAGTCCTCAGGACGGAGGCTTCTGCCACAGGTGATAAATAATTCCCTTATGCCGACTGCGGGGCACCTAGTGGGACTGACTGCTGCCAGAGTGTACCAAGAAAGGCTTTTAGGGGACAGCGTCTGCCAGCTCCCAGTAGGATTCAAATGCCATGGTAATTGGGAGGGACCACATCACCCAGAGTAAAGATACCACCAGCATTTTGGCTCTTTGAAAGGCAGCGTCTCTTTGTTCCATTGCTTTCTTCTGACACACTTAGCTCAAGTTTGGAAGAAGGAAACTTCAACCTGGCACACTGACCTGACATACAACCAGGAGAGCTCCGTTTCACCCCCTGAGCATGGGAAATGGGTGCAGCTTCTGGACCCTCCGCTCTTGCTCTGATGTTTTACCTCCAGGACACACTTTGGAGGTTGCGGTGCCTTCTGCTGGAGAGCAGGACCTAGTTCCTTGCTCTGACAGCATGCAGTTGGCTGGTTTGTGTGTGCTCATGGAAGGGAAGGTATTCAGCCGCTGATGTGCCCATGAGGGTTTCCCACCCATCTGGCACTGAGAGAGCCCAGACTGAGGCGGTGTCTGGCCTTTGCAAAGCCAAACCTTTTGCGAAGCCCATCCACCTACGCATTCTTTCTGTTTTCCCTCCTACACATTCTCTTACACCTTCACATTTGGCTAGATAAATTCTGCAGGGAACGTCCAACTGCTCAGTCACAGCAGGTCTGCCCACCCCATTGCCTTTTCTGGTAGACAAGACATTATTCATCTTACACTGCATTTCACACATCTAGGTCACATCTGCGCTCTTCAGTTAAACAGGACTAGGGCATGTCCCTAAGCACTGTTCCCCAAGCAGACGTATTGAGTGGTTTTATATTAGACTATGCTTATGGAACAGAATGGTTAATACCCACACTAGTAAATCCCATTACGCTTCAAACCAGGGTGGTTGTATGTAAACAGGGAATGGCCACAGGTTTGTGCTAACAGCTCTTGTGTCTAAGGATTATTTGGGACACTGTTAGTTGGCACGGATAAAAACCATGCTGTGGGCCTTTTAAAAAATTTAGCCAAAGGGTGATTAAGTTCCATGACTATTCCTTAGCTTTTTTTGACTTACAAGTATAGACCGAGTCAATGTCACACTGTTTGTATGGTCCTTTGCACAGTCTTGGCCAGCAACTAGCACTGTCTTGGACAATACGTAGGCCCGGTTTGGAAGACGGTATGGGCCGGGGACCATTCCCAGTAGGTGGCTGGGATGTGGCCAGGTCTTTCTAGATTATGATTCATCGGGTGCACTTCAAGTATCTTGCTCAGAATGAGACAAGAAAAAGTTCAGGGAGGGCACTGAGGATGATCAAAAACATGAAATGGCTTCCATTCCATCCATCCATCCATCCATCCATTAAGGATGACTAAGTTGACTGGGACTTCCCACACTAGAAAGGAAGATCTTGTAAAATATATATGTTTGATAAAGACATAAATACCTGCAAAACACAGAGATGGAAATAGGGATCAACTGTTCACTG
The DNA here is from genome assembly GCA_013398295.1 of Chionis minor. Lineage (NCBI taxonomy): Eukaryota > Metazoa > Chordata > Aves > Charadriiformes > Chionidae > Chionis > Chionis minor. The sequence continues at coordinate 103,099 of VZSF01003333.1, read as the reverse complement.
TCTTCTTCAGTGCAAGAAGAAGAAAGCTAGCAAGTAGCAGGTTCAAAAGAGACAAAATGGTGTAGTATTTGAAGCTACATGTAGCAAAGCAGTGGAATTTCATGTCACAGGATGCCGTAAATGCTAACATTGTGCGTGAGATCAGGGGACTCTGGAGAATTTAATGGAAAATGAAGGATGTCAACAGCTACTACATACAAAGATACCATTTCTATCTCAGTTGCAAATTGCTGGAGATCAGGAGAGTGTTCTAAGGAAGTGTCTTCATGTGTTTGCTTTATCGTAGTTTCCCCACAGATCTGCTTGGCCTATTCTCAGGAACGGCACATTGACCTAGATGGACTATTGGTGTGGTCCAGGCAACCATTCTTAAGATTTATGAGTTCTGCTCCACAAATGCCTGCTTTTGTGCATTGATCATGAGAAGCTACTATGATGTGCTCATGTGGAGATATCTGTACTTCAGCTAGGGTTAGGGGAGATGGATATCTTATGCCTGCCACTGTATCTAGATGTCCTTCGGGGTTTTTAATCTGCTCCTCAGCACAGCCTGGATGAACCTAAGTTGTACACAACCAAGTTTGTGTGTGTGTGTGTGTGTGTGTGAAGGTGATGATAATATCACCTCTCAATTAAACAATAGCATGTGGTACCGGAGCAATCAGTAGTGGTATTTCATTCATGTAGCTTGTTTTATTTCATGGTGGCCTTCTGTAAGAAATCTCAGCCTTGGAGCTAATGCCAGAAAAAGGCTGAGCTCCAGGAGTGAACTCTAAGAAGGAGTTCTGGAAGGGAACTCATTTTAATTAATTGTGGATGCCCATAATACAGGTATCAACATTTAAGTTCACTGCTGCAGGCTCACACTAGTGTTGGGGAGTAAACTAGAGACTCCCAGGGTGATATTCAGCTGAACTGTTTTAGGCTTTTCCTTGGCTGCTGGCTACTCATAGCTCAAGGGAGCTAGCTTGGATGTTGACAATTCCACTTGCTCAGCTCTTGATGTTGCCGTTATCTTTTCCAAGGAACCTGACTAGATGCTCTCCAGAGGTCCTTTCCAACCCTGGTGATTCTTTGATTGTGTGATATAAAAGAGGTTTTCTTTTTCCTGAACAATTTTAGGAGTCATAATCTCAGACCACCACTCCCCTTATTTATGCAACCGCATCTATTAATAAGGAGATGAATGAGGGCTCTATGGCAATGACAGGCAGAAGCGGACTGCACCATGACAGGTATAGCTGTTCATCTCACCTGGAGCAGCCGTTGAAGAAACAAGACCGTGAAACATCATTTGAAGGTTTTCTGTGAATGCTTATCCCAAAATTTTCTCCAGTCTTCCTCAGCCTTTACAGTGGGTAATCATTAATGAGTGTGATGCACTTATCATTTACCCTAAACTATTTCTGTTATTGTTTATGCCCTTGCCTGCTTATTCGCTGAAGGACTGTTCTCCTCTTCTGCCTTTGCTCTGGAAAAGAAAAACAATTCCTCCAGGTTTTCATTAATGAATGCCTTTTTTTTTCAGGATTTCAGGATTCCCCCAAGGAAGCATAGTTCTTTACGGTTAAATGTCAAAATAAGCACAGTACTCCAGCTGAGGTTTCAGCACTATTGATTACAGCTTCGTAATTACTTTCTACATCCTACGTACCTTTCCATTAAGATGCTTTACAAGAAAGATGCTGTTGTTTTGGGGTTTGGGTGTTTTGTTTTGTTTTTTTCCTTAGTACCATTAGTACCATGCAGTAGTCTCACACAACTTTTGGGAAGCACTGTAATCTCCAGACCTTATTCTACTTGGCTGCTCAGCCAGCTGTTTCCCGCTGCTTATTTGGTTTTCTTTCCTAAACCATAACGTTCCTCCTTTCTAGAATTCCACTTTATCTTGGACAGTTTCTTCAAGATACGTGTTCATACGCTGTCCCATCCTGCAGCACACCTGAAACTCTTTCTGTAGCGGTCTCACCATGGATCTTATGAATGGTAACAGAAATGGGATTTAACCAAGCCCTGCACAGACCCCACGCTGTTCCCCTTCCAGCATCCACAGCTCTTTTGGGCTGCTTGCCCCAGTTTTGAGGGCAGCCACGGCAATTTCATCAACAGCCTATTTCCTTGGTTGGGGACGTGGTGCTTCATGGCAGGCAACGTCAAAAGCCTAACCCCAAGTCTGCCAGGTGTCTGCTTTTATCCACTGCATCCATTCCATCCCGGCATCGCTTGGTCAGCCACGTTCTGCAGAAGTTCATGTGCCGGCGGAACGTGAGGAGCAGTGCCACGGAGCGGAGGGTTCCCTCCAGCCCACTCCTCATTCCCGTAGAGCCTGAGGGGAGAAAAATAAGCGGGTTTTTGGTCCGAACCGACCCAATGGCTCAAGCCCTTGACCCGTAACCTGCCCTTGAGGAACAGGCCCCATCTCTGGCGGCGGTGACCTCCCCCCGTCCCCCCGCCACGCGTGGCCGTGCCCATCCACGCCGTTCCCCGCTGCCGTGCCGAGACCTGCCCGTTCTCGCGCTCTCCTCCCACGCCCCGCCCGCGGACGCGCCTTGCCCGGGGGGCTGCCGGCCTCCCCCAGGCCGCCGCCCGCCTCCCGCATCCCCGGCCTCACCGGCGGCGCCGCCCGCCCCCCAGAAGGCCCCCGGCGGGGCGGCCTCNGGGGCGTCCATTTTGCATGATGCAACCGGGGCGGCGCGGAGGGCTCCCGGGGCTGGACGGTCTCCCCTCCCGCCAAAACCAGCCGCCCCTCCATTTTCTCGCCGTGGCTGCTTTGCGGCCGCCGGCCCCGGCAGGACCCTCCCGCCGCGCTGCCGGGAGCCACCCCTCGCCTCGCACCACCACCAGCCCCCCCGCGACCCCCCGCCTCGCCCCCTCCCCGCGTTGGCGGGGCCGTCTCGCAGCCCCTCTGCTGAGGGAGGGGTCCCCCAAAATGCCGGGGCCTCCCGGCGGGAAGGGCCTTTGCTTGGTGCGGGGACGGGACCTGCCATCGTCAGGGCCTGTGGCGTGTGCCCCTGCGGCAGCCAAGGTGGGCATCCTGCCGCCGGCCACGCCGTCCCGCTCCCGGGGCAGAGATGGGGAAGCTCGTCCAAGGGCACGCACGTTTCCCGGCTGATCCCCTTCCTTGCCTCGTTTTCCCTTTGCAACGCGAGCGGCGCCATGGAGAGCGTGCTTTGCCGGGGGTGAAGCCCCAGGTGTCAAGAAGAAACCCTTGGGCTGTTTCCCTGGCGGTCTTTCCATATCTGGTCTTTCCACATCCGACATAGCTCTTGAGCGCCTGCCCTGCCGCGCTTTGCTTTCTCTTTCGAACTGCAAAAGAGGCTGAGAATTTACCCAAAATGCAGGTATCGCTCGTAGCGCTCAGGCCGGCCCTGTACCCGGCGTGTCGCTGCTCTCCGCTGTTCCTCAACCTGTTCCCGTGACAAGGACAGGTACTTGTTTCCATTCTGTTTGTCAGCGTTTTGCCGGCGGCTGGCCTGACCGTCAGATGGTTTTCTTCTTTTTTGCGTATGCGTATGTGAATGTTTGTGGCCCACAGGGCGGGAAGTGTAGGGGGGGAAACCTAGAAAACCTCAAGAGGGATTTTATATATAGCTAAGGCGGGACAGAACTACTGTACTATGTACAGAAACGCTAGTTAGTTGTGTTGTCGGGTGCTAGAAGCCTTAGTTTTGGAGTGTTGTCGTTGCAGGTGCTGTACAGACTTGGGACAGAAAGGCGGTTGCAGCTCTGAAGAGGTCACAGGCTGCTGATCGGGCAGAAGAGCTGAGGCGGTCGCGGTGCTGCAGCTTTATGAGGTAGCTTTCTCTTTTGCCACCTGCATGTGGCATGTGTGGTCATTTACGACCGATAACTTGGCGCTTGAGCAGCAGCCTCGTGGTGTTGGCCGTTGTCAGGCGAACCAGTGGATGCCCTGCCTCCCTGTGCCCACTGCTGTGGGCTCCTCTAAGCCACGGGGGCAAGTGGGGAAGATGTGATCGCATGGGTAGGTGTTGCAGGGGACCCTCTGCAGTGGGACAGCTCTGCCTCCTGAAGCTCTTCACTCGGTGATGCTTGGCTGTCTCTGCTGTCTCCAAGTCAGAGGCAAATACAGTGAACACTTGGAGAGAACAGGCAGAAGCTTACCTTTCTGGTCAGGTGCTCTGCTGTTGCTTTCAGCAGTCAACTGAAATGTCTTTTAGATGGGATTTCCACATAATGCAAAAGAGGAGGGACTCTGATTGCACAGGCTGCATAGCTGCAAGTGCCAACCCTGGCACAAAGAAGAAACAAACTCATTGATTGCCACAGCCCTCCAAAGTTATTTTGCTTTCAAGTATTTTCAGTATCTTGCATTTTGAGCGACCTGAAGGGGCACCTTGACCTCGCTCCACTGCATGCATGTTTTAGGTAGCCAGATTGGCTTTGAAATAAACCCATTCCCTGAGCAGGAGGACTACTGTGTGTTTATTCCTGATTTATGCTGTTTTCCTGAGATAAGCAGAGTTTTGAACCTCGCTGCTCTTAGGCTTGTACTTGTCAGTGAGGAGACGTGTTGAGAAGGCACTCCTTGTTTTGGGTGGGCTGTAACGGAAACCTGAGGCCAGCTAGGCTTCTAATTCAGGCAGTTCAGTTGTGAGTGTGGGTGAGACGTGTGATTGTACGTATGCAATACGCTCTTCACTCCACGTGGAGAGAGCAGGATTTGCTATATGGAAGGAATTAGCTTAGAGAAAAGGGGGAACCTGTAACTTTAACTTTACTCTAACCAGCTGTCAGAGTAACCAGCTCTCAGCTGTATTTTTGTGGACATCTTTGAAATTCCCTCTTTTTTTTTCTTTTTTTTTTTTCCCTCTTCTTTTTCCTGTGCAGCCTACTGCCAGATCTGCTAGATTTCAGGTAGGGTTCCATCCCCTTACTCTGCTGCGCCTGAGCTCTGTGTCTCTGCTTTAGGTTATGTGACAGGTGAGCGAGGGTTGATGTGTGCTAATCTTGCTGATGTTGAGCGCAGTTGGTGGTCTGGTTTGTACAAGAGGGAGGGCGAAAAGGTGTGGTGGTTATTGCTTGGTCTCAGATGGGAAAGAAGACAGGGAGAAATATGGTTCAGGCGAAGGAGGGCAGGGATCTTGTTGCAATTACTGCCTCTACTCCCTTTTGTTCACCCTTGGTGTGTCAAGTTCCTCAGTGTTGATCCACCATGACAGGTTAATGAGACTTCAGTGGATTTTCAGAAATATCACTTCCAGTTGAATCCCAACTTTCAGAGCGCAGAAAATTACATGGTGCCTTTAATTCTCTTCTCTGCGCCTGTATCAGTGATGCTGAAAGTTCAACCCCATGCAGTGGGGGGAGCAGGAGGAAGAAAGCGTGATTCACTTTGGCTGCAGATGTGGCCAGTGGATGCTGGCTTCATCCTTGCGAGGTTTATTTGCTGAGGCACAGTGGTGCCAAAGGGTAGATGGGGACGTGGCAGAGCCCCTTTGCTGCAACTGATGGATGAGCTAAGAAGTCTTGCAGACTTAGCCAGGTACTGGGAGAAAATGGTGGCATTGACCAGCAGAACCAGGAGACTGGGTGACGTGGAGAACTAGTTCAGCGGATTTGGGTGAGTTAGTTGGGGTCAGCTCCAGTCAATACTGACCCAGAATTGGTAACAGTTATTTTCTGTGTCCATGATATTTGTACCTTTCCTTGTAGATCTTACTCGTCCATTTAATTTTTAAATTACAAGGGTGAGGATTTTGCTTAGTATCTTGCTTTTGAGGACTTGCAATTAATTACTGCCCTTATTTACTTAGCAAGCTATGCTTTTCTTGAAACTTAGTAGCTGTTTGGCAGTCATACACTTCTGAAAGTTTATTATAAGACACTCTGGAGTTCTGAAAAAAAAAAAAACAAACCCAAAATTGAACAATGAGCTTTTTATTTAACTAGGGTTTGTCCCTGGTGCTGATTCAGGCAGACGGTTAAAATCCACTGTACCAGATCATTTATTTATTCTTGGAACCCGTTCTCGTCAAATGAGAAGGTGTTCTCAAAATAAATAGCTGTGTGTGCCTTGACCCAATTTATTCCTGGCTGTGTGTGAGCCTGTCTTACAGTGCCAGGTATTTTAATATAGGTGAGAAGAACTGAGTTGCAGGGTGGATGCACATCATCTCTGGCTGCAGTTGTGCCTCCTGAGAAGTTTGCCACTGGTGGCTGCTTGCCGGCAGCCCAGCAGCAGAGGCAATTCCTGCTTCGGTTTCCTGGCTGATGGGCTTGGGAGAGCTCTCCTCTGGCTTGTTTCAGCTCAAATGAGGCTGGGTAGCACAGGCTGCTTCAGTAGCAGGTCTTTGCTAACTGGACTTAGCAGCTGGGTTACATCTTTAAAGTTCTGGCTGGCAAAGGAACTAGTATGGTGTGTCTGTAGAAAATAGTTGCTAACTCGAGTTGGCAGTGTTTGGGTGATCTGGGATGCCGCATGGATAGCCCAGTGCACAGAGCGGAGAGGATGGTGACGTCTGGGAGGTAGAAGGCAGTGGTGATACCAAGCATTTGGGGACGTTTACCTCTGCAGCTGGTGCACTTGGAGCTATAAGAAAACCGGCGTCTACACTGATACAGTGCTGCTCTGTGTGGCTGCAGTGGACCACGTCAGTCCAGTGGTTTGATTAAACCAAAGGTGAGTTTGCTTTGGCTGTAGGATATTTGTAGGGGGTTGTTTAGTGCTGCTTTCCATTGCTATAAAACCAATACCATGCAAAATCACCTTGTAATTTTATGAGTAAAGCATGCTGATATCAGGGCTTGGGAGAACTTGCTTCCAAAGGGTCTGCTTCCCCAAATGGCAGTGGGGTTGGGAGGTGATGTAACTATGTGGATAAGAGGGGAACAGAAACCCCTCCTGTGAAATCTGGAGTCAGTAAGCAAAAACAATTCTGCAAAATAAGAAAGGAAAAAAAAAAGCTACAAGCTATAAACTATAAACAATACAAAATCAGACCCCTGGTGATGCTAGTAGTATTTTCGTTTGGGAATACTGATGTGGGGGATTTATTTGGATGTATATGTGGCAGGAGTAAACTTGCTGTGCAAGAGATTACTGTGATTTGATAAATGAACTGTTTCCTTAAGCTGAAGAAGAGCTTGCCTTTCGTCAGGTGAAAGATTCTTGAAATAAACTTGTTGGAAAAACTGCATTATTGAATTTGTAGAACTAGGTTATTTTGTTCAAGTGACTGTCTTAGAAAGGAGTTCCAGCTAGCAAAGTAAGTAATGTGATGTATCTTTAGAAAATATTCCAGAGGGGATTAGTTGGTTTAGGTAACCAGAATGTAGTCTTTCATCCTTAGGTTGCTTACTAAACTCCACTCAGGGTTGCACACTGCCTGACAGCTGTTTGATGACCCATGTGAGATAATTCCCAGGCAAAGGATGCTGCTGCACGCTGCACAATTTGGGTTTTTTTCCTTCCAAAAAGTTCACAAAACAGGGTGACCTGTAACATATGTGTAGTGAAGATTTTTATCCTTTGTCTCACTTTGCCTTGACAGTCTGTGCATCAGATTGGTCTGTGTGCTTATAGCTTCTGAAAGCTGAGACTAGACCATTAAGAAAAGTACAGCAAAATCAACTCCTCCTCTTTTTTGCTTTACCTAGGGCAGCAACTGGTTTTTTACAAGTTATTTGCAATAAGGATCACGTAACTATTAAAAGATATTGGCAATTAATATATAATAGAATTTTCACCGTAGGGAAAAAAATGTCATGTAGGTGAGGCTCCGACTAATTTGTCCAGTACCGTCATAGCAACCCATGGAATGAAGGCATGTGGATGCTGTATAGAAAGGAAGTGATCAAACCAGGTATTTAAAAGTCTGTCTTCTAATTGCTATCTGAACTTGGCTGATACAGGTTTGAAGAGCAAAAATGCTGTATCATTGTATATCCACCCATGCTGACCACAGGTGCGTTAGGCAGGAGGTTTCTGGCTGTGCAATCTGCTGGAAGAAAGGAGCAAAATGTTCTGGCACCCAGAGCAAGAAGAAAGTGTGAGACCCAGAAGTTGGCAGCTGAATGATGGATTAGGGTGGAGGCGCCACATCTTGGAGGAGAAAAACAATAGGTGTTTGTTGCGATTTTGGAAATAAGAACTGATGTGAGATTAAAGTGGGAATTTGGCCTCTAGCATCTTTTCAGTTCAGGAAAGGTACCAACACAAGCAATAGAGTGAAAAGCATAACAGTTAAGTAACTGGAGAAGAGCAGAAGCAAAATGTTTATGCTTTGCTCTAAAGGTGGTGGGATAAGTGCACAGGCAGTCCTGAAATCCAAAGCTTTTTCCAGAAAAACCTCTTATTTTTGAGGAATGCAAGTGCTAGGAGGAGCCATTGTTCTCGTGAGGGAAGTGGACTTCTGAGTTGCTAAAGCCCCAAAGACTGTTCAAAGTCTTTTACATCTTTTTATTAACTTCCCACAGAAAGACAGGTCAAACTCCACTGAGGAGTTTTTGCTTCTGCAAGCTCTAGGTTCAGTCCATTTTCTCTCTTGAGGGGCAGTCTGGATTCCTGGTGGAGTTTTCATAGATGTCTGCTAAAGCCTTGCAGTAGCTAGGGAAAGCAGGTGTCTCTGGAGGGTTATTATTCCCATCTCTCCTCTGAAGAAATAAATTTATACTTGGAGGTGCCTGTCTCTGCCTGTTGGTTACAGAGAGGGCTGAGATGATACTCTGAGCCTGAACATCTGTTCTGGAGTTGGCTAAAGCTCGTTGAGCGGAATCCTACCCCTCGTAACCTCATTGGCATGTGGAGAAACACAAGGATGTCCTTCAAGAAAGCTTGTGTAAGTGATGAAGCCACACTGTTGTGCTTTGGCTTCTCCAGATAAACCATCGCAGATGTTAAAGTACTTTTTTTGAACCTGCTTTTTCCTTCGCAGGAAATACCTGGAGAGCAGAACAGCATGGTGCAGGGCACCATCAAAAGCACAGCAGCAGCTCTTTGCTTTTCATGCTGCTGTTCAGACCCTTGGGGGAAAATACTCATTATCACTTGTTTCATAGTTATTTTGCTTTAAAATCATTTGGGTTTGTTTGGTGTGTCCATGTCGTCCCCCCCCTCCCCCCTTTTTTTTTATCCCCAAGTCCCAGTGCAGTGGAACTAAGAAGAATATTTACAGCCAGTAGTTTGTTTCCTTCCTGCTGTCGCTTAAAGAACCTAGCAGCAGAGCTTATTATACTTCAAAGTTTCTTGTTCTAGAAAAGTGTCATGGGGAGTGATGAGCATGAGTACATGCTCAGAGAAGTATGTTGAAATGTATACTGCAACACCTCTCAGAGACTGTCATATTTAGGTCTCTCTGTGTACCCTACCAATATAATTAAGAGTATGATTTCCTTTGATACGAAAATGAAGAGCTGGAAAAATGTAGTAAGATATTTAAAATGTATTAGCAGACTGGATGATATTAGTAATTTTTATCCTAATAAAAAGTGCACACTTATTCCGAACATGATACTTTCGCTGGTAGGGACACAATAATTTTTAAGGGTGACTGGATAACTTCTTTTCACAGGACTACGTGCTGGGTGACTTCACGTATCCCTGTCGCCAGATTCCAGGTGCAGATTTTGGGGCAGACCAGGCTTCTGCATGGGGAGGCTATGGGGCAGGGAGGTGCAGCTGCAATTCCAATAAAATCAGAAATTCAAGTAAGATTTTAGCCTACAAATTGGTCAGCTGCCACGCCAATGGGGTTGAATGGCGAATGTAAAGCAGATCTTTTTTTGCTCATTGGAGTTAATCTCTTCTGTAAGTTGACTTGCGCTTCTCGGGGAGCCAGAACAAACTCCCTTGATGGAGACGTGTGGGTTGTGAGAGCTGGCTTTCTGCTGCATAGGCAGCAAAATAAACTGTAAGGCTGGCTGCGAGGCAGTGCTTCTCCTTATGCAAAATAGAGGGCCGAGTCCACACCGTATTTTGCAGTGATCTCATGGCTGGGCTCTGGCCAAATCTACTGATGTTTTGCATTTCTTACCCGCCGATACCTCTGTGTCGTCCCCACTCTCACTGCTCCCCCAGCTTCACATGAGGGTTGTGCCGTCCTCGGCATTCCTTAGGATGGTTATGAACTTTCTGCCCAAATCCCTCTTTGGCCTGGCCAGTGTGGAGCCCCTGTTGAGGGGGTGCAGGGTCCCTCTGCGTGGCATCGTTGGCAGTGAGACCTGAAATGCGTGACTTGAGGCCTGGCTCCCAGTTTGGCTGGTGGGTGTTATCTTCACTTTTTGGAAAAAAAGACTGAACTCCAGCAAGTCTTGATTTGATCCCAGGCAGGAATGGGAAGCCTTTTGTCGTACTTTGAGAAAGGGTCTGAAATAAATATGAAATGGGCTGAGCTTGGACATATCTTTTCCCCAGCACTTGCCCACACAGCCTTGAACGTTTGGTTTAGGTGGAGGCAAAACTGCCCTTAGACAACAGCCTCTTTAGCTGTACTGATTTAACACCGAGCACCACCTGATAGACATGTTTCTGACACTGGAACCTTCTTGTCACCCCTGCATGCTGCAACAAATTGTGGGGGGCCAGGGGGCTCTGTTGACCCCATGTCAAACCTGGGGGTGCAGCCTGGGCACTGACTTTGCCTCTTTCCTCCTGGGAGCAGGGGAGAGCTGAATGATGAGCTCGTGGCTAAAAAAAGAGCGTTTACCCAAAGCAAACATGCTCCACACCTACCTCACTGTGAAATATGATTCCCCATCAGTGTTGTACCTCCTTTCTGATAAGATTTATTTAGGTAGAATATATCAAAACCGGACTGTGATATCTCTGTGAAAACAGGAGCGGTTTGTTACCCTGTCGTCAGACTGGTCAAACATCACCCTTGTATCATTTGCCATGCTCTGTACTTATTTATTTTTAAATCCCTAAAATGGATGCAGTTTTCAGAGGTGTTTTGTTGTAAATCAATCAGTGCTTAGGAGATGAGAGTCTTTACAGTGATGGCTTGTGGGATTATTTGCGAAACACTTCTGAAATTGATTCCTCCCCACCCCCCAATCAGATCAGTAATACCATTTCATAAGCCTTTTTTTATTAGTTGAGTGCTCCTGTCCTTTTGAATAGGGAATTTTACTAGCTCTGATGGTGGACAGAACTGAAGAACTGCAGAGCCGCGCAGGATTGGGTCAAACACTGAGGCAAAAGTGGGCGACTTGTGCAGTGTGAGGTTTTAACAGCAAGCGGGCAAGTGCGTGGGCAAAGCTGCCGTGGAAACTGCTTGTAGTGATTGCAAAAAAGACCCAACTCTGCATTGCTGCTATTCCTAACTACAAATATACCTTTAGCTGCCTTCTCCACTCATGATGGCTGGGAGTATTGTGGAGGGCAGCTGCCTGGGAAGGGGAGGAAGGTGGGAGGGAAGATGATGCAATGTGAGTGTCTTGTTGTAAGCCTGGAGACAGCACAGGCAGCGGCGCTGTCTGGGCTGGGAGAGCCAGAGTGGGCAGTTGTGGCGGGGATGTTTTGATCTCAGATGAGAAGTGTGTACCCACCACCCTACCATGGTGAAGGATGGCTGAAGGTGCTTCCTTGCAGGCCGGGAGGTGAGTGTGGTGTCCATCAGCTCTGGGAATGCTGGCTGCACTCCCAGAGGTGTGTTAGCCCTGCCTCAAATGTGGGGTTGCAGGTGGCTTTTATCACCTCCCCTTTCTTTCTCCTTCACATAGCTCCATGCTTTACCTCTTCTGCTCCACCTCTTTGCACTGTTCTTGGCTCCCATTTTCCTGTGGGTGTCTGTCTAGACTACACTGACGTGGACATATCCTGTGGTTCTGGCAGCTGGGATCTGCAGCTGCCCTGCCCAGCCCAATTCCCATCCCAAAACGGTCCCTGGTGAGGCATGTGTCATGGGCTGGTGGGGGGGTGGTCATTAACCGTCCAAGAGTTGGGACATCGCCATATCCCAGTTACACTGGAAGTGTCACCACACCGTCGGTGCTTAGCATCTCCCTCTGCTTTGTTTTGGGCTGCCTGGACTGCATCAGTTAGGGCGTCCTCCTGTGAGGTGCTCAGCTCCTCGTGTTGTTCCCTGGCAGCCAGGGCATCAGTGGCCCTTCCGAGACACGTGCTGTTGGCTCCTTCTGCACTGAATGACCCCGGGCAGTGGGGTATGTCTGGTGAAAAGGCAGTACTAGTTTTATTGGACCATAACATTCAGTCATTGCTGTTAATCCAGTGTGTGTCAGGGCACCCTCTCTCAGGGAAAGGTCTTCCTGAAGAGCTGTCCAGTGGGAATTACTTGTCTGCTAGGCAGTTGTCAAAAGCCACCCCTGAAACTGCAGACGAGCAGCATCCTCTCTGCTGCAGGAGAGCACGTGGCTGCACGCACCAGCCGAGGGGGCTGTGAAGTGCTTGTTTGTACCTGCAGTGATGAACATGTGGGGCGTGAAAGGAGGTGATCCCTCCCCAGCCCTTGAGTTATGGCTAGAATGCAGGTCTAAAAGCAAACATTTTAGCTTCTTTCATAGAATAGTTTAGGTTGGGAAGCAGTGTTAAAGATCATGTAGTTCCTGCCATGGGTAGGGACACCTCCCACTAGACCGGCTTGCTCAAAGCCCCATCCAGCCTGGTTTCGAACACTTTCAGGTATGGGGCCTCCACAATTTCTCTGGGCAACCTGTTCCAGTGCCTAGGGAAATTGTGGATGCCCCATCCCTGGAAGTGTTCAAAACTTTCACACTAGGCTGCTCTTTGGTATGGTGTAAATCATATTCACAGAAAGCTTTAGTGTTAGGTCCATAGTCATGCAAGTGCCTTCAGAAGGCTGTGATATATTTTTGAATGCAGCTCGCTTGCTTAATGAGAAATTAATTTCAGTTTCTTCAGAAAAGGGAAGTTTTTCTTAATTCTTCCGCTTTGTCAAATCTTTATCCAACAGCCACATCAGGGTGCAGGGCTGGCAGGTCTGACTTGGAGGTCTGTGTGGGGCAAGCCCTTGAGAATGGCCTCCAAATCAGCAGCAAAACTCCTGGATTAATAAGAACATATTCTAAATTACTTTCTAATGACTTTATTGCATAAGCCCAAAGAAGTGATGTAGCATAATTTGATGTTTCATAGAATCTTAGGATGCTTTGGTTTGGAAGAGACCTTTGAAGATCATCTAGGCCAGCCCCCGTGCCATAGGCAGGGACATCTTTCACTAGATCGGGTTGCTCAAAGCTCTGTCCAGCCTGACCTTGAACACTTCATTTGCAGACACAGTTTCCCGAGGATTGCAAAACCTTTTTCAGAAGCATAGAGTCGTCTCGGTGTAAGGCATGGGGAGCTCTGTGACTTGGCCGCATAAAATTTCTGTTCCCCTTCCTCCCTGAATGAGTGTGTGTCCAGTGGGGGCTGAGCCCTCCCTTGTGTGAGCAATTCCTCCCAAGTTTGTTATAGAGCATTTCTTCTAAAAAAGCTCTTTAAACACTTCTACCTCTTGCACAGAAACACCGTTCCTGCCTTCTCAGTAAAGGAAAGGGTTCCTTTGCTTCGAGTCAGTACCTGTTATGGTAACAGAGGAAGTTTTTAATAGTGACAGCAGCGTGGTGATAAGCCATGCGTCAGTGCTGAAAGTGTGCCTGCTTGAGGAACATCTGACCTGCAAGACACTCTGGTCTACCGGGGTGGCCAAGCCCTTGGTCCCTGGTCAGGCACATCGCTCAGGCAGGATCCCCAAGGGCTGCTGGGCAGTGGTGACCAAGGTCTGCTGCTGCCACATGCTCCAGCTGGAGCTGCTGCTGCTCACAATAAGCTACCTGCTGGCCCCCACCTGCTCTCCGCTGCTCAGAGATGTTGCAAAATCCCCTGATTTATACTCACTTTGATCTGCCTCTTGTCCACACCTGAAAATCGCCATTCAGCTGTGCCCTTCCTCCTGGTGAAATGATGGTGTTTGGGGAAGTCTTCTCCTTCAGTCTCTGTCTCATCGGATGTGTGCCACATCTGCAGGATGGTGTTTGTTGTTCTGCGTGAAGGTTAGGGCTCTTGATTTTTATTTGTTTGTTTCCTCACTACTGTTTTAATAACAAACCAACTTCTGTCTCTGTCTAACTTGCTTCCTTATCTCCTAAAGGACATTTCCCACCTTCTTCCAAGGACTGTTGTCCAAGGACCATGACTGGAGCATGCTGAATGACACAGCCAGGCATTTTTGCTAAGCAAAACTCTCTCTTCATTTTATCTGGGTTTGACAAGACAGAAGATCACTTATTTAGTATTGTTTCCCAGAGCATTTTTTTTTTTTCTGCACGATACCAAGGCTGAGTCCCTGGCAGATTACAGGCCATGTGTCACTTCGAGTAGATCCCTGGCAATCTATCTCGGGCTTTCGTTTGGGAAGTCTAATTATCAGTGGAGATCCCCTCAGGTTTTGTGACAAATTGAGGGAGTTAAATCAAGCAATTTTCTTGCAAAGTGTAATTTGAAGCCATGCTGAGGAACTATTTGAGGAGACTGTACTAGAGCTGGTGGGAGACTTTCCAATTAGATGCTTTTTCATCAGAAAATAGTGATTCACGTAATGGGAGAGGTGTGACGCCCTTTATCAGCTAGGCAGGAAGTAATCTCCTTTACTTTTTGATCCCTGAGGAGCTGTGGATGTGACACTGTCCTCCTCCTCTTCCTCCTCCTCCTCCAGACAGCTGGGTGCTGTTTTGAGCTGCCAGAGGGTCCTCACCAGCTGAAGTCCGAGGTATGGGCTAAAAGGGCTGAGAGCACTGAAGGCGCCTTTCGCTGGATGGTGCTTCTCAGGTGGGAATCCATCCTGCAAAGTGTCCCATGCCTCTCCTCTCCCTGGACTGCTGGCTGCGGTGGCTTGCCACCCCGTCGGTTGTAGGCACAGCATTGAGTTTGTTTCAGCGATTCCCCAGGTGGTTGTTCTGGTGCAGCTGCAGGGGTGATACATGGTAGCCTGGGGAGAGGAACCCATCCGGTTTCATTGTTTAACCCTGCCAAAATAAACATGCTGTCAGCTACACCTGGGTCTTCCCTGCTGTGCCGCAGGATGCATTATATCCAGGTTGTATCTAAGAGATGTTTCTTGCCATGCTTGGGTGGTGGAGACTCATCTTGCATCCTACTCCAGCCTTTCATCGTGCCTACAGTTGGAAAGTGATTGTAACATCAAATTCCCCACTGCAAACTGGGCCTAATACATTGCCTGGTTCTGCAGTATCCAAGGAGCAGAATTATTGCTTATTGACCCTTTCACTTGTTGAATGGCTTACTGCAAGCACCTTTCCTGTTAATCACAGCTGAAGGTTTGTGGAGAAGAATGGGCATCAGTGAACTTCCATTTTGGAAATCTGGAAGCTTGAATTCTGGGAGGTTGAAGCATTCCCCTTGGGACTTCCAGAGCAGGACCTTCCCTCCTTTATTTTGTTCAAAAATCACTACTCATTTCAATGTTTCATGTATTATCACAAATAACCCAGATCAAGTTTTCTGCGGGTATTGAGACAAAACATGGAAGTTTGCCTGCTTTGAAATTTTGGGGAAATTGAGACTTCTTGTCTGAACTTGGGGAAAAGGACAGTCTTTGCCATCTCAGAAGTCATCTTGGGATGGGAGAGGAGTTTCTGACCTTGATATAGCCAGTAGCTGTGACAGTTTGGAAAGCAGGAGGGTGCGCTGCAGCACCCTGCCATTCTCCCAAGGCAATACTGGAGCACCAGCACCTTTTTCATGTCCGGTAGGACTTGGTGATCGCCTTTCAGTAACTGATTGCTGGTAAGTGGGTGGCACAGGGATTAGAGAGAGCACCTCATGGCTCCTTTTCCAACTGAAGAAAATTATCCAGGGCTATAAAATGCCTGGATACAGGAGGTACTGCCTTAGAAATGTCACTAGCACTGGGGAGCTTGAGGAACAGAAACCTGCACCGTTACCAGCCGTCTGTGACAGCAGGTTGGTCCCCCAGCAACATCTCCCTCATGTTAAAGCAGCTGTGCTCAACAGAGAGTAATATGGGCCTCTTCACAGTGTGTCTTTAAGCAGGTGATTAAGACTGTGTTTTGCATACACTGCACACCCACATGTGTGTGTATCTCTGCTTAGTTTGTAGTTCATATTTAACTGCATGGCTTCCTTCTTTTGAGTAGCAAATGCCTTGCTAGTGGCTGATCTTGGGTTTTAATGACTGAATTAGCAAAGAATATAACATTTAGTATCCATATATAACACTGATGTAGTCTACGTTTCTGTAACATGTATGCACGCATGTGAAAAATAAAAAATAGAATTATGACAATCAAGAAGGAACAATTTAACAGCACGTGGACAAGATGTTCCTTGCCTGGTTCAAATACTTCAGCAGGACAGCATCCCATTACACATAGTGATACCAATGCAAAGAATTGCAGTTATTTTGGTGGCTTTTGGCTTGCACTCCTTGCTATTACTGCTGCTATAGTGGGATATCTTCCAGCTTCACATTAACGCTAACACTTGGTCATGCATTTATTTTCATCAGCCTTCTTGCTGGTGGCAGGCATCTGCAAATGGCTATGACCACAGCCTCTGAGTCAGTTCTCGGCACTTGTCCCAAGTGTGTCCTCTCTAAACTGCCTGCCTTGTCCACCACAGCTGCTGGGGATGCAGCCAGACATACCTTAGGGTCTGATGCCACATCCTTCACTCCTGTTTCTAAAAGTCTTGTGATAGGTGTTCTAAAAGTCTTGTGATAGGTCTGTGGGGAAAGTTCAGCATCTGCTGTAGCTATCTTGTCTCTACTCTGTCACTTGTTGCAGAGTCATGTAATAAAACACTGGAGATTTTCCAAGGCAAGATATATTGGAAAGGCGTATAGAATCATAGAATCACAGAATCATAGAATGGTTTAGGTTGGAAGGGACCTTAAAAATCATCTACTTCCAACCCCCCTGCAATGGGCAAGGACACCTCCCAGTAGACCAGGTTACTCAAAGCCCCATCCAACCTGGCCTTGAACACTTCCAGGGATGGGGCCTCCACAACTTCCCTGGGCAACCTGTTCCAGCACCTCACCACCCTCATAGTGAAAAATTTCTTCCTGAGATCTAATCTAAATCTACCCTTTGCCAGTCTGAAGCCATTAACCTTCATCCTATCACTACATCCCCTTCTAAAAAGTTCCTCTCCAGATTTCTTGTAGTCCCCTTTAGGTACTGGACAGCTGCTGTAAGGTCTCTCCAGAGCCTTCTGTTCTCCAGGCTGAACAACCCCAACTCTCTCAGCCTGTCAAGGTTCCCACTTTATACCGTAGTGGATCACACCCAGGGCTGACTTACCTTGATAACTGTTGACTTTCATCATTGTATTTCTGAATGATGCTTCAAAAAGCAGTCAGTATTTCTGATTTGGTCACTTATAACATAACCTCTTTGCATTTAGGAGTCTACAGTCAAATCTGACACCCCCAAAATATCTGTAGTACTAATGGCAGTAGTAGGAATTGAGGTTTTTCACCTCTTCTTTTTCTGCACAGGACTTCTCTGTGAACGGTGCTACCTTGGGGACAGAAGTAGCAAAATCAGCCTTTTGGAAAGGGCTCCCAAACGGGTTTGTTACCTGTGCGTTGATCAAAAAGTTGGCATTGTCACTATATGCTTGTTCAGGGAGCTGACCTGTATTTCAACTAGAAATAGAAGGCCAAACCCACTCCACACTGTTTGCCAAACATACTGACGTGGCGTAAGCGCGAGCTGTTTGTTCCGCAGACTGGTAGCAGTGGTGGTACAGCTGTATGGGGGAGACATTTGTTGAAGACCGAAAGGACGCTGAGGAAGAGTAAGACTGTCCACAGGATGTCACTTGGGAGGAGTACTGATGGCAGCAGAGGTTTCCACATGTTTCAAAACGGATCTAAGCGTATGTGGGGCAATGTTGAGTGGGGATTTCTGCTCACGCTTCCTCTGAGGAGGAGCCTGGGGAGTTCTTTGAGCATGTAGCAGGGTCAGGCTTGAGTTTTCTTCTTTCCCTGGTAGAAAACTCATAGTTCTACATAATTGGCTTTAATTTTATGCTCCTCTGCAAGTTGGAGAAGAAAATTCTCAGGAGCAGCAAGGCCTTGAAATAGATAAGGAGTGGTTTTTCAGAAGCTGAAACAAATTGTAATTGTTTAGGAAGTGATAGTACTGCTTATGTAAAATGGTGCCCCGTCAGCTTATTTTTACACATGGTGTTTTATGTTTAGCTGGACAGATGTTTGTTATGGTTTACTTTTTGCTGTTAAGGAGATGCAAGATTGCTTATTTTCTTACAGGATTGTTTTGAAGAACCTGCCTTTTTCAAATGTTGTTAAAGGGGAAGGAAATCTATCAACCTGATATAATAGGTATGTTAACCATTAGATAAGAGGAGGAAGAATATCTAATTTTATTTGAAAATACAATACAGTCAAGGCACAAGAACTTGGACTGGGAACAAAGGTAACAAACATAAAATGCATTGTAAATAAAAGACAAGGACCAGTAGCAGTGGGTGGAATTCGGCCCCTATTGAAGTCGGTGGGAGCTTTGCCATCAACTTCAGTGGGACAGGATTTCACCCGAGGATGTGGCCCCTGCCCCAGCGTCCACCCTGCTAGGTTATCTAGGTGCGTCATTGCTTTCCGCCGCTCTCAAAGCCCTCGGCTCCTGCTGAAACATGAAGGTGCCCAGAGCTTTGGGGTGAAGCCGTTTCCCACCCAAGGTCTGAACGGCCGGGGCTCACAGCTTGGTGTTACTCATCAAGAGAAACCGGAGCTAAAGCAGGGGTGAGACCTAGGTGTGTGCAGAACAAAGCTAATCTACCTTCATTCAGGTCAAGTTTCCTCAACTTGAAGGTGGATATGTACCATCTGGTAACATTTCTGGAATAACTTATATTGGTTTATGTCATTAAGATTGCGTTATGCCACAGGAGTACTGACCGTACATTCAAAACAAGACTCATCGTTTCAAGTATGGTTGGGAGTGGGAGTGAGAGGAACCAGCCCAGAACACATTTCCTCACTTCAAAGGCAAGAACGGCTGTTTCAGAAAGCAAGATCACAGCCGGATCCAACTTCTAAGGAGGGAAAAATCATAATCTCTGCCAAAATCACCCTTTGATACAGTTGTGAAGATAACAAATGATATCAGAGGAAAGGTTTCGGGCAGAGGTGTAATGTCCCCTGTACTGCATCCTGCTAAACCAAAAGATTGTTCTCCTGAAAAAAAATCCCACTTGTCTTTATTGAAGGTCTCTCTGTCAAGCTACAGTGAATGTAATTGAAAGTGAAAGGTTGATTTGGTACCTGCTGTTTCAAAAGCAACAAAAACATGTAAGAGATGCTTAAGATGTCGATCAGTCGTGTGTGAGATGAAGGACAGCGCTGTGTGCGAGGGATGCTGAACATGGCTGAGCATGAGTACCGTGCCCTGCACCCAGCTCCCCACCTGCTCTCTGCAGGGCATAGAAGGTATTTCATTCACAAGAGAGACTCTCAGACGTTCTGCTGCTTTTGCGGCAGGATATCTTGGTCTTGAGATCAGCCAGAAGAGCACTGTCTGCTGGCATTAAGCTGATTGCAGGACGTTGGCCTGAATTTCTAGGTCTGTCATAATTAAATAGCCCTTCTTCTAAACAAATTATCCACAAAAAGCAGTTCTGCTTTAGTCGTGATAGCTGTAGTAGAGCTGTGAGCACCTATGGGTATGCCTGAGGGACCTTGAAACTGAAATAATTTTGAAATATGTTTATTGTGGGTTACTCTTGAGTTTTATATAAGCTTGAAATAATTCACTAGGTTTATTTGGTTTTAATTAACAAATCCAATGTTCCCCCCCCCCACCAAAAAAAAATGTTGCGCAGCTGGTACTCTGATCCTCTATCCCTGCAGCAAGGGGCTGTTTCTCTCCTGGGAATGTTGCCCCTCCCCAGCCGCGTTCTTGCCCAAGGAGTCATTTCTCATGATGTGTGTGACAAGGGCGGGCATATGGTACCAGATCTGCCTTCATTTTCAATGCTGAGATAAAACTCCATTGGTTTGGGAACACTGAGTCGCGTTCATTTTGCAAGACACTGTCTAGTTAAATGAACAGGTAGAAGATAAAAGGTCTACCATTGCTGTTAGGCTGTACATTTTTGAAGCAGAGGCCTTGAGCCAAATCCTGGAAGATCTGCAGCTCCTTGGTTGTCCATGGTGGTGGAAGGAGGAGGGAGAGTGGCTCTCGCCTGTGGGGAACCTTGATCCACCTGCACCTGGAGGCACTTCTTAGACAAAGGTAATATCAGACTGCACAGCCTGACCTCTGCCTTTTGCTTTTGTACGCCACGGAGCATGTCCTCCTTGGAGCTTTGTGTGGAACACAGAACAGTGCATAAGTCGCTGGGGTATGAGGAGGCCTGGACCAAGGCGAAAAGTCTCAGGAAGGTCTCGGAGTTTCTCCATAATTCCCCTATGGTTGGTCCAGCTCAGCCTCAGGGATCCATCCGGGCCTGCCCAGGGGCTCTGTGCAAAGATCCCAACTGCACTGCCTCTCTGCAGACTTCCTTGGCCCATGGAGCTGGGCTGGGCCATCTTCCTGCCTCTTTATTAATAGACTCAGTTGGGACTCTCCCATACCATTCTCTGTTGTGTCTAACTGTTCAGGCCATTGAATGTCTAAACCTTGCCATAAATACTGATTTAGCAAGAAGTAAACTGTTTTTCTCCAGCCCTTTGGCATTTCTTGATGTTCCATGCTGCAGAATAAACCCATGTTTGTCCTGAAATCCAGAGTTGGGTTCTGAGTCAAACTGGTCTTGACTTTCAGACTGGCTTTGGAAAATAAATCCTTTAACACATCTCCTGTGGGTATCTTGCTCATAGTTGGCTGCAGTTTAGGGCAGGGATTTCTTTGTTTTGTTTTTGAGGACTTTTTTTGTATCTTCTGTAGCTTTTTTTTTTTTTGGTGAGTAGCACAGGGATCCTCCCTGTTTCCCAGAGCTCCAGACTGACTGTCAGCCGGAACCACCACCACTGCTGGGCAGGGTGGATGACTTAGCCCTATCGCTGCGGTCTTTGGAGGATGCAGGCATCAATAGCATCTGTACATCACTCTGGTGGGAGTAAAGCGTAGCCTAGGACTTGTGTTGTTCTAAAAAGCCACAAAATTCATAGAGGGTGCTCCAGGGCAGTGCTTTTGTTGTCTTACCCCAGTTCAAAGTTCAGGACTGTCTTGTCCCTGCTTTTGGGGAGGTGGGCAGGTGTCCAGCTGAAAGCAATCCTGGCTGACGTGGATTTGGGTAAGGTTCAAGTGGGAAGGAGACTGTGTGAGCAAATTGACATATGAAGACACTTAAGTAAACAGGTCTGTCTTCCTTCTGAAGGGAGAAAATAGTTTTCCCTGTCTGTATGTGTTGGGAATTCCCATGGTTCACCAAATGAGAGTTTTGTAAGATTGGCCTGAGTCCTGCCTTTCTCCAGTAGTCTGAATTTGTGTCTCTTGGAAGGGTGTTTGAGAGCTGTTGGTGGATGAGACAATTCCTGACACGGTGGGACTTGTAAATCCTCAGCCTTGTTCCCGCAGTTGTAATTACTTTCTCATAGTAGGGGAGTTAGCGTAAGGCCAAGAGGAAGGGATTTAAGCCAGGGCTTATGACTGGTGTCTTGGAAAAGTGAAGAGGATTTTTGATTTCGTCATTGATGCTGTGGTGACAAAAATGAAGCATTGGATTTAATAGCTAACTCAATTAAGTTTCTTAGTGTGCATTTTCCCACTTTCATTTGTTTATTTATTTATTTATTTATTTATTTATCTATTTATTTACCAATCTCACTTGACCATACTGTAAATTTCTTTTAGTAATATTTTTGCCTATGCATTGTTCACAACATACTATTGATGTTCGTGTGCAATGTATACTGCTGCTCCATTTTTGGTATACAAGGTGCTATTCATTGGAAACTTAATGCCTCAGTCCAGCGTTGCATCTAAATAATACAACCTTTTTCCTTTTCCATAATTAATGAAGAAACGTTTTAAAGCCCTGCTGCTGAAGCTGGGGTTAATGGTGCAGGGTGGATATCAGGCTGGGGCTTCTTGAAGCTACAGGATGCACTCTGAGATGGAAGATGACAGTCATCCTTGTAGGCTGTGTCCACATGAGCAGGTGACACAGCCTGTAGATTTGCAGAGCAAAGCAGTTGCTGCTGAGAATCTGATGCCTGTATGACACATCTTACAGGGGAGGTTGTCCTGAAGTAGCTGTTCCTGTGGGCTGAGCTCCCATTGGGTGCTGGCTATGCCCCTTATGTCCTCAGGTTTAGGTTCACCCTGGTGGTATTGGATTTGTGCACTCCACGAGTGCTCTGCAGCGTGAACCCGAACATGGTAAATGGGGACAACTGGGACGTTCACTTTTAAAGTACTCTCATGCTCAGAACAGAAATGCTAATGGGCATTAAATAGTTGGATGCAGGTCTTACAGTACTGATTTTGGTGCCCGGAGCCAAATCTGTTGGTAGAAGCATGGTAGGTTGTTGTCAATGCCAGCTCTGTTACTCTGACTTAGGTTGCCTGTGATCTTTGGTTGGAGTGTAGTTCTGTGGGGATGTTCAAAGCTTCTTGGTGTTTGTAACAAGTGTTGAACTTCCTCCACTGGAGGCACATTCAAGGTGAAGAGCATGCCTTGTTACAGCTCCCTCAACACTGCTTTATTTTACTGTGTGTTTTTCTGTGTATTTGAATTGAGAGTAATCCAGCAGGTCCTACGGAACATCCTAGCTGTGGAGAGCATCATTGTGTCCAGCTGCCAAATTCTGAATGAGGATGGTGATGCTGGGATGAAGGTGGGATGGCAGAGTGTGGGCTGAGGACAATGGCTGCAGCCAGTGGGAGCAACACTCGGAAGAGGAGGGTCAGGAATGGGTAATCAGAAAGAACCAGGGCATGAAAATGGCGGTGAATCAGCAAAGTGAAACCTCTGCCAAAGTAGGAGGTGGTGCCCATTGACTGGAGAAGAGTGAAGAGATAAGTGAGTTTACCTATGAGAGACTGGCAGATTCACCTGACAGTTTTATTTGATAAGAGGTGTAGGGAAGGTGGGCGACTATTGGAGTTTTTTTGACTTTAAAGGTTAAAGGTAAGGATGGAGTGCCACACAGGAAGTTATTTAAGAAGGTGAGGACTAGTAGGAAACTGGCACGGCACAAAAGGGACTTTTTAGTGAGAAGTGAGGGACTGGAAAATAGGTATCTCCTGATAGAGGAGATACCCACTGAAGTTCTTAGTGGTTGCTCTTGGGATGCTGTTGTTGCTTCTTCTGATGGTTCCTCTTGATGCAACAAGTAGAAGGGTGCTAATGGGATATACTGCTGTGTCAGAGGGTGGTTCAGATGTGAACAGTTGCAGACAGTGCAAGGAACTGCCCATGTCTTTGGGGCTTTGATCACTTACCTTTGCAAAATGAAGACTGAGAGGTCATGACTGATCTCTACAGGTACACTGAGGTAACCACCCAAGCAGGGCAAGGCTATTCTTGGCACGAGAGTATATGAGTAAGTGCTGCCTACTAAAGCATTTTGGCTAGAGAGTAGAGGAGTGTTGGTGGAGCTTTCCAGCAGTGGAGATAAGGCACCTAGCCATTTTTAAGGGAAGGCCTGATGTTACGCCATGGTTGTCTGTGACAACTGGGGCTAGACTTGGCAGCGTAAAAAGCAAGAAATTCCTTCTAATGCTGTTCTTATGGATTCAGGTCATGCTGAGAGGAGGAGCTCTCTAGCTGCTCTCTGAAGGCAAGGACAATTTTAAAGCAATGTACTTAATTTTTTTAGAAAGACTAAGACAAAACTTCCATACCTGGGCTGTGTCCAAAGTCATAAATCTTGAAGGGACAGACTCCCTGACGGCACTGGTTCCACAGGTGTCTTCGAGGAGCTGACCCCACTGCTGGCCATGCTGGTTTGACCGATTGTAGCTTTTAATGAGTGCCTGTATTAGGTGGATGCCTATGCCGATGGTCTAATTTGTAGGCTTGGCGAGTTGCATAGCAAAATCTTCCCATGGTGTAGCACTGCAAGATGCTTGTCTCTCATGGGAAGATAAACTCCAGAAGGACTTCCGAAGGGATCCCTCCACAGAGAGGCGTTTGTTTTACCCTGCTGCTAATCCCATCATAAAGTCCCAAGCAGGGGAGCTGCACCTGAGCTGCTCACACGCGGAAGCCGCTGCACGCCGCTGTTTGACAGTGCCAGCAGGTCCATGCACAGGAATAGTGCAGTTGCTGAAACGGGACCGTGGCTGGAAACCGTGCCCCATGGTTTCATTGAACACCCCTGTCCTGCAGTGCTTCTGTCCTGCGTGGGACAGGGACATTCAGGGAGCCCCACTGTGCTCTCACTTCAGTTGTTTAAAAGGCAAAATAGCTTGAGCCTTTGCCTCAGCGTAACCGAGTTAAATAAAACTCGATTCTGTGTGTCCTTTTTTCCTAAATTATGTCTGTTTTAGCCTGCACAGTTGCAGGCAGCAGCAGCCTGTGCTGCTGCCTGTGGCTGGAGCTCCGAGAGGAGAAATGTCCCAGGGGGTCTGTTTGACTGCAAACCATGTCACTGACTGCGGCACGTGGTCGTGTTATGCTCTAGGGAGAGTAGCATGTGTGCTGCCTCATTCTGGGAAGTAATGCTTACTTCATAGTTCGCCCCGAGCCTTAAAAAAATCTGTATAAGTACATCTCTCTATATATGTCTGTCTTTTTTTAATTCCCAGCCCAGGAAAACCACTCTGAAATCTGGAAGAAGGGCTTTGCATTTTTGGCTTGACCAATTGTCTGTGGACGGGGTGGTTGTGGAGGAGGGTGGGAGCTGGGGTGGAGTGCCACGTCTCTCCTGGGATTGTGTTGGCTTTGCAGCTTGACTGGGAGCGGGAAGCAGAAAATGCTTTGGTTTTGTCTGTGTTAATTCCCTGTGCTAAGCCTAGTTAGAATGCCAAGGGAGACATTTTGCCATGTAAAAAGGTGGAAAGTGAGAAGATTCGTTTGTTGAAATGTAATAGGGCTGTAGCAGTGTCCCTGTGCAGTGATGCTGTTTTGAGGGGTATCCTGGTCCAGGTAATAATGGCAGCATCTTTCTTGCAGGCCCAAACACAAAGATGGAGTGTCAGAAACTTATCAATTTTGGAAACCAGCTTCTTCGCCGGAAAAATGTGGACTGCACTCGAGAAGACAGTCGGCTCTCGCGATGCCTCAACACATTTGACTTAGTGGCTCTGGGTGTAGGCAGCACTTTGGGTGCAGGTGTCTACGTACTGGCTGGAGCCGTGGCACGGGAAAACGCGGGACCTGCCATCGTTATCTCCTTCTTGATTGCCGCCTTGGCTTCAGTGCTGGCCGGACTCTGCTATGGAGAATTCGGCGCTCGAGTTCCTAAGACGGGATCGGCATATCTCTACAGCTATGTGACCGTGGGCGAGCTGTGGGCCTTCATCACAGGGTGGAATTTAATCCTCTCCTATGTTATCGGTAAGTACGGTGGGTGTGCTGCGAGACCCTGGCTTTAGTCCAGCATGGCAGCCTCATCTGTAAGATCAGCCTTGTTTGGGTGCCTGCCTTACTGTTACAAAATAGATGCTGCGCTCTTGCGCTTGCCGAGGATGTCGGGACTCGTCTGCGGGGTGCGTTGTTGGTGGCTCCTGTCAATCAGTGAGGCGAGCGGTGGGCTGCAGGGTGAGGGCTTGTCCTGAGCTGGATTATTGCTGGTGCGGCTTCCTCTGAATCTCCACGTCATCCCTTTGGCATCCCCTGGCTACTGCACACTTGCCAGGGAGCAAAAGCATGTCCCCTCTGCTGAGAAAGAAGCCGCTGATGGAAGGGTGCTTTTACACAGCAGCATCTGTACTCTGGCTGATCAGGGATTAATTCCTGGTCCCTTTGAGACCTGTTTAAAGTGTCAGGAAATCAGAGTTTTGTCTTGTGAACGGCTGCAGGATTAAGCTTAGGGTGATCTGCAGGTTCACAGTCTCTGAAATGTCCAAACCAAATCCCTTCTAAGCCCTTGACTCCCACGAGGAAGAGGCCTTGGATTAAACTCAGAGCATGCAGCGTACAACTCAGCTGATACATTAAAACTAAGCCACGCTTTGCTAATTAAGGATCCATGTCTTTTCAGGCACATTCTGGGCATTCTGCTTGTCATCATGCCTGTAATTAAGGCTGCGACCAGCTTGCCAGTTGAGAGTGAAGACTTACTAGTTAAAATGAAAAACAATGTTATGCTAAATTATTAAAGGGAAGGGGTTTTTTTAAAATGCATTTATGGGACGTGTAAGTGTTACCTTGGAGATTAGTTCCCATGGTGCTGGGAAGAGTAAGATCATACCCAGAACGATACAGTGATGCGGCAGCTGCTTGTCTGAGATTGTGCTGGCTCTGCTCTGTGTGCTACCTGAAACCTTTTCCTCCTCCTCCTTTTATTTTTTTTTTAATAAGAAATGAGAGGATGAAAAGCTAGAGTCAATTAAACTCATCTCCGTAGGAAATCCGAGTCCCGCAGTTCTTTTGTGAATCAGGTTCACTGCAAGGAGGGGATAAAAATAGTTTTTAAAAAAAGTAAGCGTATAATTTCCTCCAGACTCCTAAAATGGACTCTGCTTAGGTTACACGTAGGAAAATTGAACAGACTTCTTGGTGATTTATCTTCTGTTCCAGAAAGGTAATGATAAGTCTTCTCCTCCATGCTCCTGGTCTAGTTAGTTATATGGCCCTTCCCACCATGATAGTTGACCAGCAAAATGACTGACATAGCCATGGATACTGTCCCAAAACCTGATTCTGCAAACGCATGGTGAAAAGATTTACATACTGAATGTTGCGCTCCCTTCATCTGGGGTGAGGCTGGTATTTCTGAGATTTTTTTCTTTTTTGTTCTCTCATAATGCCTTTTGAACGACTGCCTCAGTTTTTGTTTTGGAGTCGGCTGCTCAGTGTGTTATCACAAGGCAGAAAACTCAGGAAAAAATAAGTAGGTATTATCCATGAATGTGTTCAAACACAACTTTGTTACTTTTAATTCAGTCCTGTGACAAAAACGCATATCTACAACTGGCTTCCTCATAATTTGGGAGGAAGGATGGCTAAGCAGGAAAAACGACTGGGGGAGGATATGAGCTATAGCAGGTCTCTTTTCTTTATCTTACCCAGCCTTTCTCTTCATGCTAATTGCCCCCCTTGTGAGCAAGGACAACTCCCAGCAGCTCTGGGGGTGTGGAGGAGAAAGATATGTTGGCAGGCACACGCTGCAGCTCAGACTTGGGGGTTGAGAGGGGCAGAAAGCCAATTTTTTTGTCAGTCATGCTGCAGAAAATGCTATGCAGTGCCACCAAAACCAGACAGGGTGGTGGGAGCTTGCATCAGTAAGGGCCTTGTCCAACTTGGTGTTTTCATGCCGAAGTTCTCAGGCATCTGTTCAAAAAGTATTGTGGGGGTGGAAAAAGAAATCCTGTGGTCCCGGGATGGGTGGCCAATAGCTTGCAATTAATTGAAGTGACTTGGCTTGGGGGTAAGCCCATTGACTTGGGTGTGGGGTTTTGGAGGTGGATGAGGAGCAAAAAGGGGCATGCAACTGATCGGTTGTAGTCTAAACAGAAGAAAGATGGTGTCCAGGACCAGGATCTGGTGTGAACTTTCTTCTGGCATGATGTAGGTTTGGGGAACTGTGCCAGATTGTGGGAATCATTTCAGGAACTGGAAGCTGGTGGGAGCTGGTAATATGATGAGTAACAGCATCCCTGGAGAGTAGCTACTGCGGGGGTTTCCTGGGGCATGGGGTGACCTCGTAGCCTGTGCCTGTTCCTGCAGTGAGCCCTGCACCTGAGCCCAGCAGCTTTCCCGGGAGCTGTGTGCTGCGGGCAGCTCCGTCTGGCAAGGTTATGCTGACCCAGAACTAGTAAATCTTTCCGGATACAAGCCGAATGCCTTTGTACCGTGCTCTCTAGCAACAGGAAGATATTATCCAGATGCCTGCAATGTTGGAATAATGTCAGATTTCCCCCACTCCCTTAAGGTTACGCAGAGTTTGGGATAAATGGCTGAAAGTTACGTGGAACTGGCATCCAAGCAACTGGCATCTAATACAGCACATGCAGGAGCTGGTTGTTCCTGTCCTAGAACATGGAATATTAGAGCCAGGACAAACAAAATAGCACTAAAGAAGTAGTCTCTTCCCTCAAATTGTGCCAAAATTCAGCTGAAAAATTGTAATGTGGTATACAATAACTTTTGTAGTTCTTCAAGATTAAATTGATGGCACTGATGTCCCACCTCTTTAAAAGAATTCGCACTCCGCACCTTGCTGTCTCGGTGAACAGAAGAGTCTCCAAACAGGTCTGTTCTGCAGCTTATTTTAATACCCTTGCAAAGCTGGATTGGGGCGGTGAGTGTTCCCAGTTTTGCTGCAGGTGCTGCCCGCCGCTGCTGCAGAGGGTTTAGCTGCGGGTGACAGGGACATTGTTTGACACAACTGCAGGTGCCGGCGCTGGGACCTGAACCACTGCCCACAGGTGAGTGCGTCAGGACAAACTGTTCTAGGTAGAGGGGTGCCCTGACGGCAGCCTCTGAGGAACTGCTCTGCAAACCCAACCCAAACCCACCTCTTTTTTTAACTAGGTAATTACATACAGTAGTAATTATATCATGCAATTAGATGCTGTTATATATAGCGTACTACATAAGACATCAGTAGTATAACGATAGCCACTTTAATGCAGAAGAGGGAGAAGTTGGTTATTACCCAAACCTACGTATTTTTACACAATGCTGTCACCGTTCGATGGTAGCTCTTCGTTGTTACTATTTCAGTTCTTTGAAATGATTCTTCTCGCCTAGACAGTGTCCCAAACTCGGTTATTCTGAGACCCCCCCAGCAAGCTGTGTGTGGCTTGGTGCTCTCAGGAGCCTCAGCAAACGATAGCTCCGGAGGGGGAAGTCTTAAGCACTTGCTGCAGGCAGGAGTCATGCTGCTTGCTGGGATCATCACCAGCGTCCTGCAATAGGCTGACTTATGCTCAGATAGCCTATAAATTACATCTGAGTCTTTATCCTGCTCGGATGCTCTAGCGCCGGAGGTCGGAGTAGACCTGCATGGTGCTGGAGTGCAGAGCTTACAGAGCTGGGCCAGTGTTGTGGTCCAGGCTCTGGTGCTCCAGCATCGTGCTGCTGGAGACCGGCTGGCTTCTGTAAGGTCCCTCTGCCTGGGCTGCAGTCACCCAGCCAGGGCTGCCAGGGACATCTGCTGGTATGAGAAGAGACTCAGACCTCTCTAGTAGCAGAAATTACCAGGTTTGGGGGGAATTCAGGCTGCTGGTGGCATAAGGAAAAGTCAATCTAGGCTGTATCTTAAGGCAAAGTCAAGATTTACTAAGAAGCCAAACCACTATAAGGATTTTTTTTATCTTGTCAGCTGAGCGTGAGTCTGAGACCCACCACCTGTGTGTGTTACCATCAAAGCAGATGCCAGCCATGAATACAGGCCGTGGGCTGGATCTGCAGAGGAAGGGCTGCTCCCAGCACCTGGGAAGCACATGCAAGGTTGCTTTGAGTCCCTCCATGGCCAAAAGCCGTGCAAGATACCCCCTGTTTGGAATGTCTGCCGGTCACGAAGGGTGATCCGTGTTCTTTCTGTCCTCTGGCAGGAACCTCGAGCGTGGCCAGAGCCTGGAGTGCGACGTTTGATGAAATCATAGGCCAGCACATTGAAGAATTTTGTAAAAAATACATGACGATGGATGCCCCTGGAGTGCTAGCAAAATACCCAGACATCTTTGCTGTGGTGATAATCATCATCCTAACAGGTAAAACCTTGTAGAGGTTTCTGAGTCTTGGACCTCCTTCTTCTGTAATTTCATTGTTTGCTTTTCAAATAGGCACAAAGTCCTGATTTATTTTGGTCAACATATCAAAGACCTTTTCTTTGCAACAAGTGTTGGATTGACCTATATAGCTGCTGTGGACTTAGCATGGGGCATAGCCTGCTTATAAGATTTTTAATTAGAGGGGAACACTCTCCATATTTTTTGAGCTGCTTTTAAAACCTTCAATCAAATTTTATATAAGGAAGAAAAGAAAAGATGACTTGTTATCCTCAGTCAGGTATGGAAGTTTAATCCTTCCCTCCACAAATCCTATTACACAAGAATTTCATTGTGTTGCTTTATCAACCTTATTCCCCCTTTGATAATCTGCCAATTTTCAGTGCCTTGAGCCAGAAAAGTGAGAAAAAGATACGGGATTCAGGAACAACGTCATGTACTACTGTTTTGGGGTTTTAAAAATATATATGGGCTTCATTTTGCAGCAGTGAAATAAACCTGTGATAAACAGTCAGGTTCTCCTTTTTATTCTAAAAATGTGCCAAGTCCTTGATCAGAATTTCGAAAAGTTTTGAAAATTTGTAAAATTAAAATACTTCTGAACTTTTTTTCTCTACTCCAACTAGATCTTGCAAAGCATTGCCAAATTTAGGCAAATTTAAAAAATTATGCTTCTCATGTACCCCTCTGTGGTTTCCAGAGCACAGAAGCTGCAGTGTCACCTCAGCAAGGTTATCCTGACATTTCCCGCTCTGATCAGGACAGCTGTCTCACAGTGTGAGCTGTGCTCACGGGGACAGGCTTCATAAGCAAGGGATGCTTTGGCATCTGGATTTGCATTTGGATCTAGCACTATATTGAGGACTGCTAAAGTCAATAGCAGCCCTCTGTTTTCAGGACTACATCTGAATGGGAGAGACAGTTTTCCTCTTTGTTCATCTGTATATAGTGTGAATTGCTCTAGTTTCAAATTAGAATCTGGTCTTTCACCTCGGATATGATTCAGATAATTTAGGGCTCCTCACTTTAGCATTACCAAGGTGTAAAATGATACAGATTACCAATGGCTTTATTCCCCTGCATGGAACAAATTCCCTTGATTTTAATAAAAAATTATTTTCTACAAAAAGCTGCTGAATGAGCACCTTTAGTCCTAAATATAAGCACTACAGGTTTGTTTCTGCGTGCACTGTCTTGAGTTTCAGATTTCTTACAGCTTTTCCTGGGCAGGTACGCAGTTTTCTCAAACACTACCCTGATGTGTCTGGTTTAGCTTATGTCCTATTTTAAAAGAAGAAAAGGTGAGTGCTCAGGGTGCTCCCCTCTCCTTGAAGTGCCTTGGAGTAGCAGTAAGGACACCCTGTTGTGCTTCCCTTCTCCTTAAGGCCTGTGTGAAAGGGCCTTCTCCCTCAGCTGCCTTCTTATATTTGGGTTAAAGGTTTGGATTCCTGAAAACCAGGCGCCTAAGGAGCAAACACAAGTTATGGGAGCTTGTTGTTCTGAGAAACCAAGCTATGCCTCAGTGAGATGCTGGTCGACAAAGCTTGTAAATGTGCTCTTCTTCAGAGGAATGCTCTTAAGACCACTGAAGGCTGAAATCCAGCTCTTGCTGAACTTACTGGCAAAGCTCCTGCTGATTTAAAAGGGAGCAGGATTCCCAAGATGCCACCTTATTCTGTGTCTTTAGCGCTAGAAGTAGCTGTCCTCCTGGATTCCATCCTGGCTCATATTTTCCCCTTTTTCCTGCTTTTATGGAAAGTTGAACGTTGTTCATAACTTCTGCCTGTAGCCAAGACCTCTAAGATAATATTCCTTCACAAAAAACCACCTGGGGTGCTTTCTCCAGGTAGAGTTTGAGGGCTGTGTCTAGGTGGCACAGTGTAGCACCCTGAGGTGACCAGAGCTGGCGTTGAAAGTGCTGGAAGCAGCTTAGCTGTGTTAGCAAAGCGCTTTACTAGGGACACATACCAAATAGGCATGCTGGGTGGGAAGATGTGTCACATCCCATCCCACAATAATAATGTCTGGGCTGGAGTCTTCGTCCTTCTGGGTGAGTTAATCCTGACTTACCTGAGCTACTTGGCTTTGTGGAAAAGTGAGGTGTGGTAAGTTGGGCAGAGCAACAGCATGAACAGCTACCTCTGCAAGCCCCCAGCGCCTGCTGCTCATGGCAAAATAACTGACTGCCTATCTGCCATTTTTTCCTCAGGGCTTTTAATTTTTGGCGTGAAGGAATCTGCTCTGGTGAACAAAGTGTTCACCTGCATCAACATCCTTGTCCTTGGCTTCGTCATGGTCTCTGGCTTTGTGAAAGGGACTATTAAAAACTGGCAGCTGACTGAACTGGACATCTACAACACCAGCCACAGTGTTTATGGAGCCAAGTAGGTTGGATCTTTTCTTCTCAGCTCTGAAATTGATGCATTTTCAATGGCAAGTTTAAAGGGAGATTTGTGGAGTGATTTAGAAAACCAGTGAACAGGGTGGCTCCCTCCTTTGCCAAACACCTTGGGGACAAAGCTGGTTTTGGTGGGTATCTGCTGAAAGCAGGCTGTACTGATGGGCTGAAATTGGTAGGAGGTAGGCTGTGTCAGCATGGGCCCTGCTGCAGAGCTGACCGTTTCCAGCCTCATGACCAATATGGCATCCAAATTTGAGAGAAAAGAGCTTTTTAGATGACCTCCTACGCAAGGCTACCCCAGGCTGGCTGTGGTGCCTGTATGAAGCCATGATGAAGTGTAGCTCTCTAGTTTCTTTGGACACTTGGGCAATATCCTTCAGGCACCGTTGTACCTTTTGGAGACTTCGTCCCAAACGCCTCAGTAAAATGAAGGCAAGTTGCAGACGTTGCAGCAAGCCTATCATAAATCCATTTTTAATGACATTTTGCTACTTGGCCAAAATCCTGTCTTCCCATACAAGATCAAAATTAAAGAGCTTACAAGGGTTGCCAGTGATACAAGGCTGTTCATTTTTGCTTTGTACAACACAGAATGAGGGTCTTTAAATATCTCTACGTACATCAACTCAGTCCTGACTTGCTATCTAAGTCCTTTATGCTGGTCTGCAAGGAAGCACAGTTTGGCAAAAACTGGAGAGGTTTGTAAATGCCTGGGTCAAGCCTGGTTTGTGTACAGGCTGCTTATTGAGCCTCTGCAAAATTCAGTCTGCTGCGAACAAATTCATTATGTAGGAAGGGTCCCCCCTCCTTCCATACAGCTATTCCCATTCAAGGAGCAATTAGTGCAATAGATTCAAAGTGTAACTGTAGCTGTTTGACCCTGTAGCACTTACCGTTTTTGTAAAATCTGTCTGGGGTTTACTTTATCATTATTTCCAGGGTAATCCATGTTTGGGTTATGTTATTTCAGCAAATAACAGGCCATTTTTCATCTAAGTCTTCTATGAGAGACTTCAGATGCTTACACCTGATAAGACTTGCAGATTTGGGATTTACTCTAATTTAATTGCCTTAATTAATCTTTACAAAGACTTCTCCCTGAAGAAATGGCCTAAGTCACTTGCACTGAAGGGTATGTTACACATGACTCAAGACAGGCACATGGATCTGGGCTCCTGGTTCAGAGCACACCGGGGTCAGTATGTGCCTGTCTATTGACTTTAATGAACTTTGGATGAGGCTCAGCAAAGCATTTGGGGCGCCAAGGCTGCAGGCTCCTTTCCTCCCTCAGGGTTGCGAACACGGTTTGGACATGATCTTGGCACAGGGAATTTTTAAGTTGAGAATGGAGGATTGTGAGGATTTTAGAGAGTGGTGGCACCCTGCGTTGCTCTCTGATGTTTACTCACCCACACTTTATCTGAGCCCATCTTAGGGGAAAAGTGTATGGTTTAGATGTTTCTCAGTCTTCAGCTTTCAGAATTACGTGTTGTGATTTTTCAAAAGCTTATGTTTAAAGGAATATGTGCATATACACACATGCAGTAATATTAGGAGAGGAATTTTAATGTTGATGATATTTTCCCCCTGTCTTAGCCAAGACACCAGTAAACAGGTGGTGGGAACAAACTGTGAACCGTTTTTATTCTGTGCATTCCCCAGGCTGTTGCAGGCCAGTCCAAAGCTCAGCAGTGGGTAGGGCTTAGCATTTTGCCTGGTATTTGTATATAAGTGGGTGAAAGGAAGAGTGTGTTCCTTCGAACTCCAGCTTTGGATTTTGTTATGAACTATGTGAATAGTTTTGTTACTCCCACCTCGGCGGGATGGCTTCTAACCCAGTGCCATGCTTTTTAGTCAAACGCAGGAAGAAAAGGTCTACGGTGTTGGAGGGTTTATGCCCTATGGATGGAAAGGAGTCCTCTCAGGGGCAGCCACATGTTTTTATGCTTTCGTGGGGTTTGACTGTATTGCTACTACAGGTAAGAGGGAAGAGGTCTTCATTCTGCTTATGAACCTGGTTGCTGGTAGGTTGGCTTTTGGCAATATTGGACAGTGCAGATAATGAATAATTCAGGACACTGCATTCATCATCCCTCTGAACCTCAGCCCAAAATAGATTTTTGGCTCAACTGCTCCCAATAGTCAAAGTGCCTAGGTGCCTGAGTGTTGACTTCTAGCTGCTGTGGCAGGCAGCTAAACCGTATAACCCACAAAACAAGCTTTCTACCTTCTTTTTTGCCTGCAGGGCCCAATCTCATGGATGGTCACTGGTGACACTAAGCAGGTCAGACTCCACAGAAAACATGTCCAGCTTTACCAGTTAGGCAAACAGGGAAGGCCCAGGTTCAGATACCTTGTATGACTGGTGAAGTTTGAACCCCTAACTCCAGATGATGCTTTAATCAACAGGTTATTCTGGAGTAGGGTTCTTCAGTGCCTTCAGCGGAAGAAGCTCCACTGGCTTGGGGTATTTAAAGAGTCAGAGGGAGCCTCTGGGGAATCATCTGCAGCCTAAAGCTGTGCCTCAAAATCAGCAGGGGGGTTTATCTCCAAAGGTTCTCCTTCTGAGAAAGAAACCAGCAGCATTGTCATATTTCTCCTGGCTAAGAAGAATCTCAGTTCTGTGGAGAAAGGAAGGATTGTCCATAATTTCACATTTGGCAAGAACTGAGTTGCTTCAAAGCTGGACCAGAGGGAGGAGATCATCAAAAAGACAGATAAAGCAGTACTGCCTTTTGTTCCAAGGAGTTTGAGAAGTGCTGGATCCATTAATCCAGCCAGCCCTAGGGCCTCTCCTTGGAGGAGAAACATATTCATCTGCCTTTGACTTATGGGTGTATGGATATACGCTTATCAGTTCATCCTCCTGAAATGCCAAACCTCAGGATCACTTGCTTTCAGAGAACAGCTTTGTAGGGCAGGGAAGGGTCAAAGCTGTTTCTTAATAAATCCGTGCCTGAATTTTAAGGATTTTTTTTTCTTCTCCACCCATTCACCCCAACTTACTTGTTAAAAATTTTCCATAAAAACTCCAGGGAGTCCTTTTTTTAAGAAGGATTTTCAAAGATCCATATGATTTCTAGGTGCTGTGCAAGGTCTGCCTTTCCCTGGAGCTGGGCACTTATGGTGCTGTGTTCACTGTGTAGCAGTTCTGGTGGAGATGCTAACTGAAATGGTCACCCAAGGATTTGCCCTACAACTACACAATAATTTCTTGTCTCGTCATTTGTGATCATTGAATTCTTCTTGGGGCTGCACCATCAGTGGGATAGCAGAATGTAATTTGAATAGAATGTAAA
The DNA here is from genome assembly GCA_013398295.1 of Chionis minor. NCBI lineage: Eukaryota > Metazoa > Chordata > Aves > Charadriiformes > Chionidae > Chionis > Chionis minor. The sequence goes on along the minus strand of VZSF01003333.1, from coordinate 67,618 downwards.
AATAATCCTCTTTGGGGAAAGCACTATTTTTAATCCAGATTGTTTCTGTGTCTGAGTTTACAAGGCCTCCACAAATGTTCGTCAGGAGGAGTGACAGGAGCAGCAGAAGTGGGAGCAAACAGGCTGTGGTATTCCAAATGGACGGGGCCGGGCACCAGCAGTGTCACAGTCAAACAGCACCTTGCTGCTCACGAAGCCTTTGAAAGCCCCAGCCAGCGTGCCCTGGGTTGGGATAAAGTTCTTGCTCATTGTTCAGCCGACATTTCAATTTCTTTCTTCTAGGCGAGGAGGTAAAAAACCCTCAGAAGGCCATTCCTATTGGCATCGTGGCATCTCTGCTCATCTGCTTCATAGCGTATTTTGGTGTGTCCGCTGCCCTGACGCTCATGATGCCTTACTACCAGCTGGATACCAACAGCCCTTTACCCAATGCCTTTAAATATGTGGGCTGGGATGGAGCCAATTACGCAGTGGCTGTCGGTTCCTTGTGTGCGCTTTCTACCAGGTGAGGCACTGCTCTTCCTTTCTGCATCTCTCAAAGCAAACACCTATCTCCAGCTCCTTTAAAAAACGGCGCATGTCAGGGCTTTGCCTTCACTGTGTTCCCCTGCGTCAAGGGAGCTGAGACCAGGGATGAAGTTCAGAGCTGTTCAGCATTTCACCCTGTGATAGATGTCAGAAGTGCACATGACCAGTATCATGGAGACAACTCCACAATGTGAGCATGATTTGCCTGCGAGACATCGTGGCCTGCTGGGTGGAGAGCAGACTTGTGTCAGGTAGCGCAGGGTGCGTCTTCTGGAGCGTATGGGGCTTACCACATCCAGGGCCGTCTGTCTGCAGGTTTCCTGCAGGACAGCCATCTGGATGGGAGGCAGAATGTCTCATCTTCTCCTGCATTCTGGAGGCCTGTTTTAGATCAATTTAGACATATTCCATCAGGGGAGCAACTTATGGAGGCTCATAGAAGTTACAGCTCTTTTGCTACCTGAAAGTAGAGCTATTTTCATGCCCCATGACTAAGTTTGGGTATCCAGAATCTTAGACCTGCACCTCAGGTACCAGCTACCAGTAACGTGGGTGTGCAGAGGGAGCCCTTGAGGAAGCTGTAGTGAACGAAAGCCACCTGTTCTGTGTTTGTACTGCCATAAACTTGCTTTCATTTGTGTGCCTGTGCTCAGCAGGAGGTGATATAAGTAGATTATTTCCCCCTTCTGTGTCCTTAGTCTTCTTGGCTCCATGTTTCCAATGCCTCGAATAATTTATGCTATGGCAGAAGATGGACTTCTCTTTAAATCTTTGGCTAAAGTCAATGAGAAGAGAAAAACTCCAATAATTGCAACAGTGACATCAGGGGCCATTGCAGGTAAGATCCAAAAACTTGCACGAATGTGTGGAAAGGAGACATAAGCTCATCCCAGAGGTAGGTAAGTCTGCCTGACTCTAGGTAGGTAAGTCTGCCTGACTCTAGCCCACTTATTAATTGGATGTATTGCACAGCAGGACATCCCAGAGGGTGCCCTGGCTTTCCGGGACATGCTCTGGAGGGGCTGGGTGAGCGTGAATAGCTCGCTGTGTGCCTGTCCCTCTTTTCTCAGAGCTCATTGCTGCCGTCCTGTCTTATGCCAAGTATTGCCTTCATCTGCTCCCTGGGTGCTCTGCTGGCCTTAAAAATAATTAACCCCCTGCAAGGCGGGAGCCAGTGGTGCCCCAGCATCCTTGTGGCTGTTGGCCTGGCTTGGCTGAAGATACTGCACCGCCTGTGGGTAGCAGCTCGGCAGAAGACGCCAGAGCAGCCGGAGACAGGCAGATGGCCCCTGTGGCACCAGCATTTGTTAATCAGTTAGTCACAGCTGGCAGCCGTCGTATTCTCCCCTTCCCTTTTCCGGCCCCCAGGAATATGGGAATTAAACCTCCCAGGCAGCAAGGATGAGAGGCTTACCCTCTTCTTGCAGCCACCCCCTTCCTTGTGATGCCTGGCAAAGAGGAAGGCCTTGTTGCTTCCTCTTTACCTTCTGCTGCAAATGCAGGATGAGCTGTTGGTACAAGAACGTGCCAGCTTTGGTGGGGAGCTGCTGCCGGACTGCCACCGTGGGCTCTGAGCTCCTGTGAGAGGGCTCAGATACTGCCGCTGGGACCCACAGAGCTTCCTCACAGCTGCTTCTCTTGGGTCTTCCTCTTCAGGTGGCCTCAGGTTCAGATGGGGGAAAAAAGAGTCAAATAAAGTAAAAAAAGCATGCTTTGTGGTCCCTTCAGGTATCCTCGGAGTGGTCTGTAGCACCTAGGACCAAAGCACGGATGAAGCTGCAGGGGCAGTGCTTGCCAGCTGAGTTTAAAGGTTGGGTTGCTAGTTGGGCTCCAGGTGGAGCATTGAGGACAGGCTGAGCCAGGCTCAGCTCTGAGATGCCTGAGTCCTCACACAACTGGTGGCAACACCTGAATGTCTGACTATGGCGTCTATCCTCCATTTACTTGCTTCTCCTTCGGAAGGCCTTTATACAAAGGTCTGTACAACCAGGGGTTGTCTGGCGAGGGTGTGTAAGGGTAATCCCCCTAGGGGATGACAGGCTGTACATTTTTCTGGAAACCCTCATGATGAAGCACGCTAACTCAAGATGCTCACCTTGGTGCTTGGTCCCATCGTGTGCACAAACCTGGTTTTGCCCCGTCGGAGCCAAGACACCAGAGCAAGGTGCTGCCTGTCCTCCATGCCCTCTAGCTACTTCCAGGAGATAATTATGGCCTTCAGGGTCCTGCAGCTGCCCTGGGGGACTCCAGCCACGAGGCTGTGGCTTAAATGCCTGCTCATTGCTGGTAGTTGGGTGAACATACCTGTATGAGACAAACAGGCTGGTGTTTACAGTGATAAATGGTTCCTCTGGTTCCAGCTAATGAGGCTGTGCTGGGACAGCCTGCCAGGCGTGGGGTATTCATGCACTGAGTCCTGCCTTTCCCCATCTCAGGACAGGTTCAGCTTCCCTGCTGAGACCTGAGCAACAGTCACACGTGTGCTGCATCGTTGTTAACACTCCTGAGATAGGCATGTTCTGCTGTATTACTGATTTTTCTTCCCTCTCTCACCTTCCTCTACAACAGCTGTTATGGCCTTTCTCTTCGACTTGAAAGATCTTGTGGATCTCATGTCCATCGGGACCCTCCTGGCTTACTCCTTGGTGGCAGCCTGCGTGTTGGTACTGAGGTAAGGATGTAGAAAGAGCCTCTCTTCTACCACACAGTCAGAAATCCACACAGCTATCAGGTGCCCTCATAGTTTCCATGGACCCAGTAAAACTGTGAACACCTCCAGCTATAAGCACATGAAGAGCTGCTTTCTTTAAGCTCACAGGGAATTGTGCTAGTTGGATCTGCAAGGGCATCCTCTGAACTTTGTAACTTTTGGTCCATGCTACTCCTGCTGCAGTCAGTCCTGGGTGCCTGCATCGTCATCACTCTTGTTCCCACTGGGGATACAGTTTCAGGTCATCTTATTGTTGAGAGGGGATCCAAGATAAAGTCTAGCAGCAGCAGCAAAAAAGCTGAGCGTGTGTTTGCAGGATCAGTGCCTTAGTGCATGTCTTTTAGAAGTGCTGAGCTCCCGCAGCTTCCCTAACCTAAACTGAAAATTGAGTATCTTCATTGCTTGGCACCTCACAGACAACAGTCCTCTACCCATGAGGACTGCATTTTGAAAATCATGTCACTGAAAAATACCCTTGTTTCAGTGACTTATTCAAAGTCTGGTGGAGGCTTTTTACCTGCTCTAAGAACTGTCTTGCAGCAGATGAAGGGCCAGCGCTGTACTGTAATACTGTTGCTCTTTGCCTGTGCTGTCCACTCTACCCCTTGAAAATCCTTGATGATTTTCCTTGCGCTTCTTACTTTCCCTCTGATTTCCCAGTCCCCTCATCTCCATGCAGCTGTAAATGGCTTAATTAATTTTTGCAAGGTGCTGTACCCATTGTATGGCATTTTCCCCATTGTAGATTTGCAGAGCGGACAGCCTGTCTTACAGCAGCTGAGGCAACTGATTTGACTGCCTAATGAAGTAGCAGCTGAGTTGTTTCCAAAGCTGTGAGGTCCTGCCACTAATACCCTGCTGTGGCTGGAGCCAAGGATTTCACTGCATTTCTCAATGTGCAGTGTTTCACAAATGGCCTCATTGCAAACACATCCCCACAGAAACGATTTTAAGGTGTCTTTCAAAATGGCCCTTTCCTTTAGTCAGGCTTATGGCTGAGAGTCAAGGGCAAAACCTTCTGTAAAAGAGAACTGAGACCAGAATAGTGGTTTTTCTTTATAGATCCACATGGTTGTGCACCAGGGCACAGCTGAATGAAGTGGTGTCCATACATGCAACAAAAAAATTACCATTCTTTGTTCACCTCTTCCTTCCCTTTACGGCAGCAGACAAACTAGCAGAAGAGATGGGTATGGAGGAGGATGGGGCACCAGGAATGTCACCACAGGGTGCGATCAGCAGCTGCCAGGGTGCGATATCTGCTGAGCCGTTAGCTCAGCTGCTTTCATGGCAAAACGCAAGAGATAAACTGCCACAGATAACCCAACAGCCCAGTTATGACTGTCTGTCTGTCCCCCGGCCGCTTCCTTCTCTGGTCCTCGCTGCTATCGCTCGATCACGTTTTGGTGACACAGATGACAGGGTTTATGGAAGAGCATTGTTCAGTTTAAAACACTGACATTGTAACCGAGCTGTAGGGGATAGTAGCTAACTATATTTGCTCATGTTATGACCACGTTATTCCTCGGATTTCACCCTAAAACACAAGGGTGTAGACATTATGTGTGCCTATTCTGGCGCTATAGTGATCTGGGGTGCAGCTATGGTATCTGTGTGGCTTTTAAACGAACAGTACCCTGCACCAAACCAATACGCTCTTTGTTTTGCTTCCCTTTTCCCAGGTATCAGCCAGAGCAGCCTAATTTGGCATACCAGATGGCTAGGACAACAGAGGAGACGGATAACAATGAGTCTGTGAGCACCAGTGAGTCTCAGGCTGGTTTTCTGCCGGAGGAAGAGGAGAAATGTTCCCTCAAAGCCATACTGTGTCCTCCAAATTCAGACCCTTCCAAATTCTCTGGCTCAGTGGTGAATGTCTCAACCTTCATCATTGGTAAGCACTGGGCAGTGAGCCAGCTGGTAGGTCCTTGTACTCACCATGGTGGGAAAGCTCACCTCCTGGCTCTAATTTTGATGAGCTCTTGAAATGGCCAAAATAACTGAAGATCTATAGATTAAATGTATGACTTGAAACGAAATCCACAGATGGACAGGGTGTACAGGGGGAAGGGCATATCTCTTACAGTTAGCTTTTTCATATGTTTTGTTTGCCGAGCTTTCAGATTCTGCTTTGCCTGCGTGTGGTTTTGTTGATTTTTTTTTTTTCCCCTGTTCCTAAATAAGAATCGGCAAGCTTTTGGTGTCTGTTCACAGGTTTCCTTATCGTGGGTAGCTGTATCCTCACTGCCCTTGAGCCAAGCATTCTGATAAAGGCTGTATGGATTATTGCTGCCATCCTTGTTGTTGTTGTCAGCTTCATTATATGGAAACAGCCTGAAAGCAAAACCAAGCTGTCCTTTAAGGTGAGTATCCTGGGAGGTATAGCTAGAAAAGAGCTGTTTGGGACGTGGTTGAAGGAGGAAGTGCAAGTTGGCCTGTGTCAGAAGCAGGTACTTGGGCAAATTGACATGCAAAGAATATAGGCATGATGTGAACTTTTCCATGCAAGGCTGCCAATAGAGCTGATGGTTTGAGCTCTCCAGCTAGCGTGGCCGTAACCTCTCATAGTCTGCACTCATTGCATAAAGGAATGTCCCACCAGAGCTCAGCTCAGCCTCTGAGTGTGGTTTCCTCTTGGGATCTAACCTCAAATGTAGGTGCTTTGCTGCGAAGTGCAGCACGGCAGAAGCGTTGTGGCAACCCTGCTGCCCAGCAGTGCCCCATGGGCGGGAGGACGTTTGGCACAGAAAGAGGGGCTTGAAGGGGTTAGCTGAGAAGTTGGAGGAGGTAATCGGGAGGGGAAGCCACTCGTGGTAAGGGTAGAAGTGACAGTAAAGGACTTTGAAGGAAATGTGGATCGTGCTGGAATCCAGGAGAAGCTGGGAGGGCAGAACCTGATGCAGAGATGTGGCCAGAAGGGAAGGGCAGGACAGTGCTTTTGAAAGCAGATGGTTATAGGATACGGAAGAGACAGAGACCAGAGGAAAAGGGGATGGTTTTGAAAGGCCGTGCCAGATTGTGGATACAGAAGGAGCGACAACCCATGAAGCAGGCTTGTGTGGGAGGATCAAAGGGTTACTCACTAAAAGGTGCTAAGAAAGTGCACTTTCATGTCCCAGTTATCCCCTAGTCTCCATGGGGACTGACCATTCTCTCTAACAGCTTTAGGTATGAAGAACTCAGTCATTTTTCTGCCATGTCCAAGCACACCATCCTTTCTATATTAAACAAACACTAGGATGGTTTTTTTTTTCTCCCAGTATAATCCTGCAACTCCTGTTTTATCATACTGATTTCAGGCTATTTCCCTAATTTATTAAATTAGTTTTGGATTCTAATCCCATCCTCCAAACAACTCTCATTTTGACTGCTCTTCATTTACAGCTTTCCAGTAAATTCTCTGATGTTAATAATTTAATCCAGAGTTGCCCAAGGTAGCGTTTGCAGCTTATGTTGGGGTTATGGTCCCAAAAGTGGACACAGAAATGTCTAGGAGCAGAAAACTTAGGAACTGTCATCTAGACTGTATTTTCTGAACTTGCTTCTGAGGAGATCTCTGCCTTACACTCAGGATATTTTACCTCCTTTGTTTCCCCTCAGCCACTGCCCTGTCTGAGAAAAAAAAATAATAGGCCTGTCACTGCTAAATCTGTAATGGCTGTTTCTTATCTCCTTGTTGTCCTTTAGACATTTACAACCTGACTGTCTAGTGATTTTTCTCCAAGCTCTCTGGGAATCCAGGGCTGACTGGTTTGTTCCCCAGTTGTTTTTCTGTATTTCTTTTTAATAGGTAATCTGTCTCCCTTCTCCAGTCTTCAGAGACCTTACCAGCCTGTCAAGAGCTCTCAGAGATGCCTATTAATAGTTCAGAGATCACTTCTACAATCTCTGGGTACATAACTCACCCCCCAGGGGAAATCTCATTTGTCCCTACTGACTTGACAAGGCCTAATTTAGAAAAGTATTATTCTTCCATTTCTTCCATTTTCTAATTTGTGTGTCCAGCCCTTCTCTAACGATGTGAACGGCTGCTCACCGTAAATGCCTTTTTTTTTTTTTTTTTTGGTGAAGCTTAAATCAAGAAAGGTCTACAACATTTCAGCCTGTTTCTTTTCATAAATCTCCTTTTTCCTTAGGAGGGAAGTTCACTTTCCTCTTAGTTTCACCATATTCACAAACCTATTGTTACAATTTCTCCTTTCTGATTTTGTCCTTACACGCCTGTGCTATTTCTTTATATCCAGGTTATTGCATTTTGGCTTTACTGTCTCATTCTTCTTTGTATCTCAGATCATGAAGGCATTCTTGGTACAGTTGCAGTCCTTTCTTACAATATTTCCTGGGTTTTTTTCTGCTCTGGGATAATTTGCTCTGTCTTGCTTAACTACCTTGGTACCTGCTGGATGAAGTTCCTCAGGTCCCTCCTCTAACATTCCCCTTACCACCTTCTCCTGGTCTTCAGTAGGTGCCTGTCATGATGCAGTCCTTGGTTTTCCTCTTCTCTCCCTCCTCCAACAAGTGTTTAGTATTGCTGCTAAAATTTGCTTCTTGCCTCCTTCCAGACCAGAAAACAAGGACAACCATTCTTAAAACAGGTGAACATGATTGTTCACATCCCTCCCCCACGGTGATGTCCTCCATTTTGGTCTAACCTTGCCTTTTCTCACATCTGGCAACTGCAGAATTTCTGACAGCCATCACGTCCCATTTACAAGGGATGTGATGTTCTTGCCTGACCATTGATCTGCCCTGTGGATGTAACGTGCCCCTCTTTCTTTTTCAGGTACCTCTTTTGCCTCTTCTTCCTGTTGTGAGTATTTTTGTGAATGTTTACCTCATGATGCAGCTAGACGTAGGCACATGGATACGGTTTGCAGTCTGGATGCTCATAGGTGAGTTTGAGAGAGTAAAAAAACACGTATATTCAAAGTTACTAGGTTTTGTTCACCAGAAATTTACTGTAGCATATCAAGGAGGGGTTCTACACTCTCATCATCCTTGGGCAACCTCAGGGACTTAACTGAAGCCATTTAGGCAGCATGTCTCAAGCCTTGTTTTAAATTCAAGGGTCATGAAGTCTTTGTGAGGACAAAACAGCAACCCATGAACCATATTATGGGTCTTGTTGCCAACAAGAGACCATGCAACATTTCTTGTTGTCTGGCCTTGAACTGGAGTCCAGGTGGTGGGGCTTGTGCTTCTAGAGCTGAAGGAGCTGAGCTGCATCCCAAGGTGCTCCCAATAGCCATGTGGAGAAGGCTGAATTGCCTGAAATGCCCGGGGAATTTGTTACGATGAAAACAAGTAAGATCAGCATGAGTTGTGGATGTATTTCACTGAGCTGTAGGCTGTAGGCACACAAACGCAGGGAGAAAGCTCTCTGCAGAAGGGACTGCAACGAACTCACTGAAACACGGGAGAAGTTTATTCTATAATCGGCCATTGGGGCCCTGGATAGACTGTCTTTTAAAGGCTGATGCCTGTGTTAGTGGCTTTTTTATAATGACAATAGTGGCTGTCTGCTAGAAGCTAGCTATCTGGATGGCTGGACTTATCCCTGGTGTAACCTGTGTTGGTCAGCATGAATTAGGGGTTTATGCTTCCTTACAGAGCTAACAGTGCCCTCTCCCCTTGGCTTCTGCAGGCTTTATCATCTACTTTACCTATGGAATATGGCACAGTGTGGAAGCCACCTACGCGGCCTCAGGCGATGCAGAGAGAAACACGGATGCTGGCTCGGACAGCTGTAAATGACTGCGTGTTGGGCTTGCGGGCAACTGGGGAATGGCTGCAGTGAAGGAAGGGTTCTGGTGGGGATCCTGAACCAGGCTACGTCTGGTTAATCAGTAATGCAGCAATAAGGAAGCGTAACACGGGACTCCCCAGCCCTGTTTGCTGCAGCTTGCAGTTTGCTTAGTAGCACCGTTAAAAGGGATCACAAGGAAAAAAAGCCACACCTCTGGCATACTCCCGGCAACACTGTCAGCTAATCTGGAGCTACGCGCTTCCCTCCCTCCTTTTTTTTTTTTCTTTTTTCCCCTCCAGTGTGTAGAAAGAAAACTGCTTCTGTGTGCCAGTTAACCTTAAATGCTGCTATGAAACCAGGCCTCACAAAGGTCTTTCTTTCAGTAGCCCCGGAATTACCTCCCCGCAGAGACTCTACCTGATTACACACGGAGCAGATTTTGCAGTGCTACTGTCAGGCTTAGACCAGATCTGTCCATCACCTGATGTGAGCTGTACCCCACCTGTATGCACAAAAAGAGGTTCTTGCCAAACACCAGCTTTCACCCAGTTAAGAAAGCACCTGCAAGGCTTGCATTCTTTAAAGTATCAGGTCTCATAGTTTTTGTTGTATTTAACTTCTTTTTAACTGCATACTTCTATGCTTTAAGGCGCACTGCTGCTGTGAAATGTTGGGAGGGTTTGTGGTTGCTGCTTGTTGGGTGAATGGTCATTTGCCAGCGCGCAGGTAACACCAGCAGATGTTTCTGCTGACTGTAGGCTCAGCAGAGGGATTGCCAAGGTTTAGCCATAAAACTCTTTGTTGCAAGTACTTGAATGGCTTGAAAAGAACCGGTGTCTCCAAAGAGCCGTCCTACCTCTTCACCTCGGAAATCACCAGTGGTGTGGCTGCAGTGGTGGGGTGGCTAGCAGAAGTTAGCCCAGCTCTGACAACAAGCGGGGCCCTGTTTTCCTCTCCCTGCATCAGTTTTATGTTCTGGACGCATGGTGTTAGCAGAGGATTTGGCCGTAAGTCTTTGGTTTGGTGTTGGCAGGTGGAGCATGTTTCTGTCCCGGGAAGGGGAAGCACAGGAGGATCCTCAGGGATTTGAACTGCATCTGTGAGCAGTGCCTGGTGTCTGCCCCCTGCCCAGGGGAAGGCTGTGGGGAGTGTGCGGGGGCTCCATGGTCCCAGTAGAGCGTGCAGTTCAGAAAACACCATTAAGCTCTAGGGTCTGGCTTGCTGCGAGGAGTTTTCCCTTTGGGGCTGGATGTAGTCTCCAGAGCCTGGCTGTCAGGAATGGTGGGAGATTCAGAATTGAGACCAGAGTCTGGTTGGTTGGCAATTGCAGGCAGAGCCTTGGTTTTGCTGTAAGATGAATATATTTTGTTTTAATTCTCTCTAGTAGCTTTCCCCAGCCAAATTCACTACCCAAAAGAAGGCTTGTTAAAGCATCAGGAATGTGGGCCATGTCCATGTATACCACTAATTTTAATTCACATTTCAGTTCGTATTGAAAAACAAATCACAGAATCATGGAATGGTTTGGGTTGGAAGGGACCTTTGAAGATCATCCAGTCCAGTCTCCCTGCCACAGGCAGGGACATCTTTCACTAGATCAGGTTGCTCAAAGCCCTGTCCAGCCTGACTCAAACACTTCCAGGGATGGGGCATCCCAAATAGATACTGCAGAAATCCCCTCTCCCGACCTGAGTGGATGCTGTCCTAGGTGTCCTCCATGCTACTGCCCCTGAACACCAGACAATCTTTAATCTGTTTGTCAGCGTGGCTCTCACTGACGAAGGGATGGGCTCTTTTCCCTGTTGTTCAGTTGGAGAACTGAAGAACAGACCCCTGCATGACTTGACCAGGATCTCACCGGACAGTGGTGCAGCAGAAAGGGGAACCGGAGCATCTCCTGGATTACATGGCTGGACTGTGGACCATCTCTTACAGGTGTCCAAGAGAGACTTTATAGCCTTTCTGCCCACTGAGGAGTTTTAATCTTGGCCTCCTTCTAGCTGGGAGGATCTTCTTGCCAGGGTTGTAGTTGGAGGAAGCGAAGCCAACGTGTGTGTTGCCTCCCGGGTGCCTTTCAGGGTGCATTTTGAGTGCAGATACCCCCACAAAATGAAGTCAGGGTCTGCTCCAGTTACTGGGTCTTAACCATCTGCCAAGCCTTTACTCCTAGTGCATATACAAAATCTTGCTCAAGCAGGGAGAGGATACGGAAATGAAAAGCCACTAGGTTGTGGTCTATTTTGCTGAAACATAGACAAGCTCTACACACTCCACAACCTCCCAAAAAGCACTGAAGATGTGTTGGGAGGGGAAGAAGTTGTAAACTCAGAGGGGAGCAAAGTTTCCCTTTGTACCAAGAATGGAAGGATGTTTTTCCCTACCTTGGGTACCCCCTTCTCAGCAATTAAGACATTCAGCAATGACCATTTGGGTGTGAATTCTGACTGGAAGTGTGTTTCCAAAGAAAATTATTTAAAAATATGCAGATTTCTTGCTGTATGCAACTTTTTCTTTTTTTTTTTAATATAAATGTTAACTTATTTTTGTTGTCTACTTAGGGATCTATTCTGGTATTTATATTCAATAACTTTGTTTCAGCTTCTGTGGCACATAATAGCAGCACCTAGAAGAAGGGAAAATCCTGAGGGGGGTCATTTTTCTTCAGTTGTCTTTTCTCTGAGAAGGTTCATAGGAAAACCTTTCTGTGTCACCAGATTTGGTGTTTAAACGTTCTGTCACCTGTACCAGCCCCAGAGCTGCAGATTTGCTAGTGGAGGTGAGGATCCTTAGCTCCATCTCCCACTTCTCCATCGTGACTTCTTCAACCCATCAGTTCCCTGGTGGTGAGTGCTGCTGCCCCTCGCTGTTTGTTGCTACTCAGCAGATACAAGGAGGTGGAGGGAGCCTGCAGCCCTGCGCAGCGACAGGGAAGTGTAGGCGTCTCCCTGGCCCTCTGTCTACCTGCTTCCTCTGTGTCCAGCTGGACCCAGGGACCTCCTGGCCTCCTCTTCACATGACCTGACCCAGGGAGTGGGCCGGCTGGGAGGTGATGAGTTTGACACAGCTGCGTACTCCTGCCCCATCCCCTCCTGGCTGCATCCACCCCTTGCTTGGATGTTTTGTAAGCTGAAAGGCAAATTTGATTGCCTCTTTCTAGGACAATGTCAAGGACTTTGCCAAATGGGTGTGTTTTTTATTATTTTATTTTTTTTTACCATCTCCTCTGCCTCCCTGCTGATGTCTGCATGTAACATATATCAAGCCAGGTGTCTTTGAAGACACGCAACTGCTGCTATAACCTTGCTGTTGTGGATGATACGCCTTCATTCATTTGAGCTTTTCTTTGTAAAAACTTCAGTCATTATTTTACTGTGAGAATATTTTGTACAGATGGAGAGCATTTCACTGTATGAAGGGGTGGGAATGGAGCCTTTGCTTGGCGTGAGAATAGATCCTTTTCTGCCAAAGCCGAGAGATGCAGTAACAGTGGCTTGCCTGGTCTTTCAGGATGGGCTCTGGCCTGAAGGACTGACCTTATTTTTGCATGTTTGGTTGCTCCCAGCCTGCTGGCCTGAGAGGAGCCCTCTGGCAAAGCTGTCGGAAGGGTCCTACCGACTGCTGGTCTGCGGAGGTGTGCAGCGCCAAGGCTGTGGCGTGCAGTTATATAGAAAATCCGGATAGGTAGCCAGCCAGCCTTTCCCAATGGGAAATTGCTGTCAAAACAGCTTCCCCCCAACCCCCAAAATGAATTGTTTTGTGCAACAGTTAATGGCTTTTGCTTATTTGCTTACAATTTTCATTCTCTGATCACTGGAAATCATTACCGGCTGGGTTTCGGCTTTGTTTTGCCCTTTTGCTGTCCCTCGGGGCAGAGTTTGCTGCTGGTTCGGAGCCCTTGGCTGCCGCCGGGGAGAGGGGGCTGCAGGGGACCCCGCTGGCCAAAGCACAGCTGGTGCTGACCCCACGCGCCGCTGTTTCTCGCAAGGGTTTTGGAAGGGTAAAGTTTCAGCTGGCAGTGTTTGCTGTGGGCACGCGCGCCCCGCGTCCATCCCAGATGGAAACAAGCTCCTATTCATAGTGTACAGAGGGCGCCTGTCCCTGCCGGCTGCCTCCCTTCCCACGAACTCGGAGGCCAGAAGGCAGTATGATGGGCTATTATGTTTATATTTTGTAAAATCCGCTTCTTTAGTGATTGCGTTTTATATACTAATGAATTCCAGTGGGATTTCATAAATCCACACACCCCCCCCCCCGCAGAAAGCCACGTACCAGTGAGCGTTGCTGTCATCTGCCCGAATTAATGAAGGGCGACAGGCGGGTCAGGCAGGCTGGAGGGGCTTGCTTTGAAGGGGGGGAGGAAGAGGAGGAGGAGGAGGGGGAGAAGGAGGAGGAGGAGGAGGAGAGCTGCTGGTTTTCATGCAGAAGGCTCCCCTCCCTGCAGTCCTTCCCCTGCACGTGTGCCCCTCAACACCCTCCCCTTTCGAAGGAAGCCTCTTCCCTCTGGAAGAAAAAGCATCTCTCTTTCTAAAACCTTGCGACATCTGCTGGGCCCGACTTTACAGGGAGGTTCCGTTTCTTCCTTCTCCTTACCAAAAAATTGCATTTCTTCAAGGCTAAATCTATCTGTACTCAGCAGACCAGCACTCGCTGTCCCCACAGCCACCTCCCCTTTCTGCGGGGCTGTCAGCCTCATCTGTGTTGTGCATCCCCGAAGCGAGCCGAAGGCAAAGCTGCCTCGCCGGTGCCATGGGTTGCTCTGCTCGCGGCCGCTCGCCTCGTGGTTTATCATCCATTTCCCGCTCCAGCAGTGATGCTTTCCCCCTCATAAACCCCCCCGGGCTGCCTTATGCTCCACGGTATGGTCGCAGCTGGGATCCCCTGGGGTGTCTGACACCCAGCTGGAAACCAGATGATCCTGGACGTCTCTGCGAGCAAGAGCCAGACCTCGATTTTTCTCAGGGTATTTGCTCCTGGCTCAGGCTCCGAGACGCGGGGTTCGTCTGAGACCCGGCGGGCTCCGGCCAGCGAGAGGCACCTCTCTCTCTCTCGACGCCACCCAGGGCAGTGGTTTTGGCAGAGCGACTCGTGTTTTTGGGACAACAGTGGGAAGCAAAGGGTTCCCTTGCAGCACGCTGTGCCTTCCAGCTGCGCTGGGTGCAAGGAGCAGGAGGAGCCGCTGGCAGCCCAGAGGCGACGTGCTAGCAAACCTGGCGTGAGTTTGGGTCATGTCGGTAAAGGGATTTTTACTGACCGAAGCCATGGAAGAGTCTGTATATTTTTATTTTTTAATTATTAAGCAAAATGTAAATATCTTTCTGTTGTCTGTTTGATGGTCTATTTTCCTAATGATTTCACAGAATTTCTTATGGGTGTGATAAATAGTTTTAATGCTTGTTCTGCAAACAAATCAATTTTTTATTTTTTTTGTTTTGTTTCGGTCCTTGTTTTGGTTTTGATGGTTTTTGGTTTTGTTTTTTTTACCATGTTCACGTAGCGATCAAAGCCTTAAGTTTTAAAATGTGAACCTTGCCCCCAGAGCACAGCGCGAGTCTGTGGCTACTTTTTATCCTGGCGACACTGTAAATACTTCACCCCTGAACGATGCTTTTGGAATTTCGAAATTCACTTGTAGTTATGTGGTACAGCATTAAAACGTTTATCTTGATATCCAAATAAATGATGCCTATTGTTTACCCTCATTTGTAAGCCTGCCTCTGTTTTCCAGCTTGGTCCAAAGTCTCCTGGCTGTCCTGGTTTCTGCAGGAGAGCACTTGGTTTGGGAGCTGCTGATGTTAACTCTGCCCCCGTTTTTGTGGCTTACGGGACCGGTGGGACAATACGTGATTTGGGGGATTGGCCGCGGGCTAGGGTCTGTGCCCAGTGCTGAGCAGCTTGTTGCTGCTGACATTGAGGGCAAGTCTCTCCCTGCCTTGTAGTACCAGTTCAGGTATTCAAGGGGGCTTCATGAACCTGCAAAGTTAGCCTAAAATTTACTCAGGTGGCGTGAATTTCGCTGGCATTGCAAAATTTGCTTGGCTCAGGGAAAGGAAGACTGCGCACCATCTGAGGAGTTGTGCTGGTGGGGTCTTCCAGGGTAGGGTCTGCAGGACAGCACTGGAACCAGCAGGCAGGAGGAGCCTGGCTGCCCTCTGCCACCGCCGGCATCATTTGCAGCCTGCTTGTGTGTCCCAGCCCTGCTCCTTCCTAGCTTCATGGCACTACACGAGCCGGGGGCCCAGTGGGAAATCAGTCTTTCACAAGGACGTTATCGGGCACATTCCTGAGGTGGGACGTGCCCTGGCCCCTTTTTAATCCTTGTGGCAAAGCCTGAGGACCTGGGTGCCCTCAGTGGGAGGGGAGGGAGAGCTGAAATGTGGGTGAGCGGCACATTAAAGAGTGTGTGTGTGTGTTTGCTGCCGTGCTTGAACCGCCCGCAGAAATGTTCCCCTTACCAGGTGCTGAAGCATGATACCTTCATGAAAACATTGCCCACCACGATCCCTTGTCTCGCAGGAGCCCCAACCACACGGGAAGCACCCTTAGAAAATGAATCCATGGGATTTTTTGATCTAATTTATAGCATGTGAACAGTAGTCAGGTAACCCACCCAATCAGCCCCACTGCTAAGTGGCTGTCTAGCGTCGGTCTAATGGGGTAACCCTCTAATGGGGTTTTGCTTTGTTTTCCATTTATTCCAGTTCCTGTGTGTACAGGCATACAAAAAACACTGCAGGACGCGCTGGTTCATATGCGCCGGCCCATATGTGCTCTGGCACGTGTATTTATTATCAGGAATATATTACACTTATCTGTACATCGTAACTGAAATAATACAAACTCTTCCTGTAATCTAGCCACACAGTAAACGGGACCACAGAACTCCTGCTGCGTGGGAAGCTGTACGGAGGCTCCTCAGCATGTCCATGGGACACAACCACCATCAGTGCAGAGACGTAAAATACCTGATTTTGCACGTGATAGTCTTCCCTTTCCTCCCCACCGCCCGCCACCACCGCAAGTCTTTGCCGCTGTGCATCTGCCGAGACAGCCCCTCTGAGCCGGCAGCCCTGGGAGGTGCTGTCCCAAACGGCGCTTTCCTGCAGAAAACCAGAGGCTTCCTGCAGCTTTCCCAGCTGTCCGCTCCCCCAGCTCGCTGCCGGCTCTCCTGCCATCCCACGGCTGTTACCCGCTCCCAGTGCCAGTCTCTGGAGCCCCTCCAGAGTAACTGTAGGCTGGTTTTATTGCCGCTGCAGCCTTCTGCATTGAATAAAGATTAACCAAATCAAACGTCTCCTTTTTAGAGCCATAAGGGCAATAAACCCCAGCTCAGCGCTGTCTGCGTTCCCTCTCCTGCCGAAGGCCACCCTACCCTGCAAAACAGGAAAGCCCCGGTGGCAGGAATGGCGTTGGGGAAGTCTCCAGCTCCCCAAAAGCAAAAGCTTCCCCTTGCTCGTCTTGGAGCAGGGATGGCCAGGGAGCAAGGACTAAAAATGGGGGGGACTAGAGGCCCCCACACCGCTGGGAATGCCACACTCACCCTGTGCAGTCCCTGGCGAGAGCCGAGGTCACCGGCTTGGCCACGCTCAGCGGGTTCTCCATACCCCTTCACACCTACTCCTGCATGCTGAGGCAGGGAGGGACAGGACAGAGGAAGAGCAGGAGAAGGGAATGGCCTTTTTTTGGGCAAAAAAGTCCATGTTTCTGGGCTTGCACCAGAAGGAACCACTCTTCATGCCCCTGTGGGGACAGGTTGTTGGGTCCCTTCTGGTCAGGCAAAACTTCCTGCAGCTTTGCTATCGATCGGGCAGGCCCCAGAGGCTGTGCCAAGGAAGAACCCAGTGAGAGGCAGGATTGGGAGGGAAAAATTAGATGGGAAAGGGATTGGCAATGATACCAAATGACGGCGGAGCTGGGATTGGTCCCAGTTTTCCCACCGTAAAAGCCCCACTCCCAATTCACTGCTGGAAGCATCTCTTGCATATGAATTTAAACCAACAAAGCCATAAAGAAAGCACCAGAAATAGAGAAAAAGAATGAATAAATTAAAAAAGGATGGGCTCAGCCAGCCCATCCCGGGACAGGAATAAGCTCTAGCATGTTTAGCATGGAAAAGTTCAGATTAGCAGCATGGTAACAACTCTGGTTGTATCATCTCACCCATTTTTAAAAAGGTTAAAAAGGAGGACCCTGGAAAGTACCGACAAGTCGGCCTGACTAATCTGGTGGCCTTCTGCAATGGAGTGACTGGTTGGTGGATCTGGGATGAGCAACTGATGTCATCTGCCTGGAGTTCTGTAAGGCCTTTGATACAGTCCCACACAACATACTTGTCGCTAAATTGGAGAGACAGGGGTCTGATGGATGGGCACTGGATATGGAATTGGCTGGATGGCTGCATCCAAAGACTTGCAGTCAAGAGCTCAGTGTCCAAATGGAAATAAGTAACATGGTGTCCCTCAGGGGTCTCTATTGTGACCAGTACTGTTTAATATCTCTACTAATGACGCAGGCAGTGGGATCGAGCGCACCCTCAGCGAGTTTGCAGACGATGCCGAGCTGAGTGGTGCAGCTGATACGCCAGAGGGAAGGGATGCCATCCAGAGGGACCTGGACAAGCTCGAGAAGTAGGCCCATGTGAACCTAAGGTTCAACGAAGGCCTAGTGCAGGGTCCTGCACCTGGGTCGGGGCAACCCCTGGTATCAGTACAGGCTGAGGGATGAAGGGATTGAGAGCAGCCCTGCCGAGAAGGACTTGGAGGTACTGGTGGATGAAAAGCTGGACGTGACCTGACAACGTGCACTCAGAGCCCAGAAAGCCAACTGCATCCTGGGCTGCATCAAAAGCAGTGTGTCCAGCAGGTCGAGGGAGGTGATTCTGCCCCTCTGCTCTGCTCTCGTGAGACCCCACCTGGAGTCCTGCATCCAGCTCTGAAGCCCTCAGCACAGGAAGGACATGGACCTGTTGGAGTGGCTCCAGAGGAGGGCCACAAAAGTGATGAAAGGGCTGGAGCACCTCTGCTATGAGGACAGGCTGAGAGAGCTGGGGTTGTTCAGCCTGGAGAAGAGAAGGCTCCAAGGGGACCTAACCGTGGCCTTCCAGAATATAAAGAGGGCTTATAAGACAGATGGAGAGAGCCTTTTTACCAGGGCCTGTAGTGACAAGACAAGGGGTAATGGTTTAAACCTGAAAGATGGTAGACTTAAATTGGACATAAGGAAGAAATATTTTACAATGAGGGTGGTGAGGCACTGGAACAGGTTGCCCAGAGAAGTTGCAGATGTTCTGTCCCTGAAAGTGTTCAAGACCGGGTTGGATAGGGCTTGGAGGAGCCTGATCTATTGAAAGATGTCCCTGCTCATGGCAGGGGGCTTGGAATGGATGATCTTTAAAGGCCCCTTCCAACCCAAACCATTCTATGATCTCATTGTATCAGAATCGTATGGGCAGACTGAACATGACAATGCAGTAGGTATTGCAGATATATGTGCATTTATCAAGTACGAACGTGATTAAAATTGTAGTTGGCAAGGAGGGGCTTTGTGTGCATGTATGTGTTAGGTATCTATCCTACTTTCAAGTTGTACTTGCTGGACACGCTAAAATCTAGTAATGCACTTCAACAGTAGCAGTTGGTGTGGCATGATCTAGTCTAACAAGATGCTCAGTTTACTCAGTATCACAGTATCATGCAAAAGCTGCTACAAAAATAAATTTCTCTAAAAAGGAGAAAAAAAATCACTTTTTTTTTTTTTTTTTAAATGCTGTGGAACAAGCCACAGGCGCTTTGATGGTGACAGAAGCTGTATCTAAGCTGCAGTCTGTGAATCCTGAGGACTTCCCAGGAAAGCTGAAGCGCAGCTCCCATCCGAGCAGTCCGGCAGGGCTGCGCAATCCCACCTCTGCTCAAGGAGAACGGGGTAGGACAGCCACAATCCCCACAGCGCTCCTGCACCCCAGGGATTTGCTGCACGTACCGTCTCTCACTTACTTTGACCCTGGTGCTCAGAGCAGGAATGCATGCAGGCTCTTCGCCCCAAGCTGGATAGAAAAGCATCCCATAGATCTCTTCTTTTTTTTTTTTTAAATTATGCTCAGACATATTTTTTTCCTTGCTAGAAGTGGCCACAAGGGCCCTGCGCCCCCTCCCACCCCAGGCATTCCTCATTCCCCTCGGGTGGGAGTCAACTCAAGCCTGGGGGAATTTTTTTTGCTTCTAGGCAGGGAAGTTAAAGGTAGTTTAGTCACTCTTTTCCATGAATCTTAAAAGTGCTCTGTAACTTTGGGTAAGCTTTAGCAATGCAAAATAATATATATACGTGGAAGGAAAGAAATTCTGACCTCATTTGTGCCCATGTAGCCTGCTGTGTTCTATTTGGTGTTGCAGATGGGAGGAGGCCAGAGCCCTAGCAGGTGCCTGCTATCTCATCCTAACGCTGGAAACCTCTTGGCCAGCAAAGATCAAGGTTGAATAACTTATTTTCTCCTTCTTCCTTGCGGGACTTGAAAGAAATCAAAATGGACAGGAACCTACAACCGGAGATTTTAATTGTATCCAAACCAGGACAAGGTAAAACAAGGTAAGATCTACATAGGATTTAAAGACACTAAAATTGAAACACGTTAACCAGTAACCTCTATCAGACTTGCTAAAACCCTCGGGTTTCTCATCTCTAGCCTATCTCCACTTAAAATATTGATGCTAAGAGCTGAAAAGCAGTGAATGGTATGTGTATCTTATCTGGTGTTCAATGCAAAGGTGGTGGTTTCGAAGGCAGTACTGTCTCAAAATTTCAAAGTCGCTGGTGTTCATGTTACATAGAGTACCACTTGGTGCTCATTTGGAAGGCGCTTCTACTTCTGTGTAACTTTCTTCTAGATTGGGTATAAATATTCCTGGGAAGCTAAACAGAAATGCTTTTTGTTTAGATACAAGTCTTAGGCACAAGTTAGAAAACTGCTGACTGTAATGAAAATATATCAGCACTTAGTAGTATCCAATAATATAAAAAATGCAATTCAGAACATCTTCAACTACACATATATGTGTGTGCGTCTATATATGGGTATAAAGGTACAATACGTACATGTATATAAACACAGACACATATACAGAAATATTCACAACTTGGACTGTATTTGTAACTAACCTGAAATACTGCAGCAAAAGTTGATTCTGATGAACCATTAATATAGCATTTTCCAACTTTTGGCTCTAACCATCGTTAAATGTTAATACACGGAACTAAACACTTTGCTGTCCTAACCCTCTGCTGTCCTAGCATTTTGCTATCTTTTTTGCTACCCTAATCAACACGTCAGAACCAAGAGCTCCTACATGGGGACTATAAGAGTACCCTGCCTAGTGTAAAGCTATGCAGCTACTGAGCATGCTTGCAGCCATGAGCCCTGGGTGCCTGTTGATGGTAATACTTCCTTGGATGGTAACATTTAGCAGATTGGAAATGCATAAAAGGCAGGGGATCTTTGATGCACAAGTGCTAAATCATCGCCGCAAGGTTCTGACTTTTGCTGGAGAGGAGTCCCCTGACGAGCAGCGATAAAAAGAAGTGGACGATGTGGGTGGGAGTTTCACGGGGCTCACGGCGTCTCCCTCCTGCAGCTTCCAGAGGAGCTCTTCGTTAGTCCGGCTCAGCTTCTTCTTCTCCTCCACTTCTTTCTCAACATATTCTTGAAGATTAGCATTCTCCTCTGACAATTGCCTGGAGAGGGAAGCAGGACAATACGTAAGGCACACCAGTGCAAAGATGGTGGCATTAACACTGCCAGCGCTGCACAAGAGGCAGGGCCAGGCAGGACCCCAAGCACCTCCCTCCATCCCATCCCATCCCATCCCATCCCATCCCATCCCATCCCATCCCATCCCTAGAATCATAGAAACATAGAATAGTTTGGGTTGGAAGGGACCTTTAAAGACCATCTACTCAAGCCCCCCTGCAATTAGCAGGGACATCTTCCATTAGACCAGGTTGCTCAGAGCCCCATCCAACCTTGACCTTGAATGTTTCTAGGGATGGGGCATCTACAGCCCCTCTGGGCAGCCTGTGCCAGTGTTTCACCACCCTCATTGTAAAAAATGTCTTCATTATATCTAGTCTGAATCTACCCTCTTTTAGTTGAAAGCCATTACCCGCTGTCCTACTGCAACAGGTCCTGCTATGGACCTGTTTGTCACCATCTTTCTTATAAGCCCCCTTTAAGTACTGACAGGCTGCAATAAGGTCTCATCTAATCAGGTGACTGGCTGAAAAAGAAATGGGGCAGTGCAGGCAGACTGTGGGACCCGAGCAAGAGGTGTTCTGGGCATGTGCTGGCAACATCACCGTCCTGGAGCGTGTGGGAACACCTGGCTTCTGCAGCCCCGTTACGCTTGGGCAGGAGCCAGGTTCTGATGGGACCAGCCTGGGGCAGCTCTGGGCATGTACCTAACCTGATTTACAGGCAACTTAGGATTTTATAGAAATTAACAGGGAGGCACCTAACCTGCCCCCCTAGGTATTTGCAGGGTTCAGCAGCAGCTGGGTGTGGATTTTGGATGCACACATGAAATTCTGCACAACTCCTTTCCTGGGTATAGCCTGAAGCCTATAGCAGATAGCACAGACTGCTGGTCCACTCTCTTTCTGTCATCAAAAGACTCTGAGAAGGTGGGTTTGGCATTTCTGATCTTGTTTAGAAAACATTTTTAAAGATTCTTCTGCTATTTTAGCCTCAGTTCCTAGAGAAATGGAGCTCAGGTAATCAAGACTATGTCTGTTCTTCTTCCACTCCCTGAAAATTTTGAACCATGAAGCAGTGGCTAGCAGAGTCTAAGGATTAAAAGACACAAGTTGGCAGAAGTTTACAGAAAGCTGCTTGTCTGGTAGAGGAGGAAAATCTTATTCACTGTCCCATTGGGGAACCAGCTGTGGCATGAGCTCATGGTCTAACAGGCACGAGAAAGTCCACATGGGAGCTCACCCTGAAGAAATAACTCCACAGGAAACCTCTTGCTACACATGGAATTGCTTTTTCTTTTGCAGTGTCTAACAAGACAGGCCATAGAAGTTATACACAAAGCCCCACTACATCCTTTTCCAGCCAGCATTCACTAAGGAAAACCCAAAAAAGCTCACGCCTTCCCTGCCTTTGTGCAGCTCTTAGTGTGTGACTGGCTGGTAAAGCCCATCTGGATACTGGGAACAGGCTAGTCAGACCAGCACAGACCTCAGAGCACAGGGAAGGGCTCTGCTCCCTCCTCTGCTAAAGGCACAGCTTGGACAGGAGGCAACCGCAGCCCATGGGCACCTCAGCCTCCTTCACACTGCAGGTTTCAGCAGGGAGAAGTTTGAGCAGAAATAGAGGTTTTCAGCCAAGTGCCTGGGAACACACAATGCAGCATGGCCTCCATGTGGAGACCTGCTTTGGCACGTGGGTGGAGAAAGGAGCTGCTGCTTGTTGCACTGCTTATTTTAGCCTGTTGCACATTGCACTGGGAATTGACACTGTGTCACCTGCCGTGATGTGACTGGACACAGGTAGACACAGTTTCATGCCAGCCAGTGACAGTGGCAGCTTGCACAGACAGCAGTGTCAGCATCCTTCAGCAAAGCCCCTGCTTTCATCTCCACCAAGGTGTACCCGCCTCTGCTCCGCTGTGGGGAGGGAGGCGGACGGATGCAGCTTTGCTGCTTATAAAAGATACGGATGTCCATTCAGCCCCTCCTCATTGTTCAGGCATAAAAAGGAAGAGAGGCAACGTAAAAGCAAATGTGTTCTCACTATGTATGTTTGTATCTTGAGATATATGTGCCAATTTTAGACATTCCTCATCTAGGGAAACCTTTATCCCCAGCACTGCAGACTTACGATCAGATGTGTCGCTCTGCCAGCCTCCCTACAGTTTAAGCAGCTGTAACACATCCGCAGGGGTCTGCAGGGGCACACCAACACCATAGGGATGCAGGGGAAAGTGCTTGAGTCGTGCCCTCACCTCACGTTAAAGCCTCTCCCAAAAGACCCAGAGGTCAGTAGGTGCCTAGGTTACGCCAACAGAGACCAGACACCCTCCTGGTCGTCTTCACCTCTAAGGTGCGGGAAACTACCATTCCTCAAACATCCGCAGTTCAAAGGACCAAAAAAATGCTGGTTGATTTGGAGGGAGAATCCGAGATGTTGGGAAATCAGATGATTTATTCAAGTGTTTGGGGAAGTCCCAGCAGAGGCTCTGTGGAGCTCCGGTGTCCAAAGTGGGTGCATGATCTGCCTGCAAGTCTCTTCTCCCTTCCTTTGCACCTGCCCTTGGCTATGACTGGAAAATCCTCTGTAGTGCACCCCTCAGCCCCCCGATGCCTGTGGGACCCCGCTCCTGGCCATGCTGCAAAGGCTGCCTTTGCTGTGGCTCCCATGCCTCCCGCTCCCCTCCCTCCTCTCGCTGCAGCTGGGCTGCCACAGCCACACGGGCACCCAAACTGCAAACTGGGAGAAATAGCTCCAATTTGCACTGTTCCGCAGCACGGGCAGCTCCCCGAGCTCATTCAGGCTGCACTTCCCAGGCGGTGGCAGTTCAACAGAAACCAGCAGTTGGGGTGGCTACTGCTGCCAGGAAAACACATGTTTTAATAACTCCAGCTTTAAAGCCCTGCCTGACGCTGTCCCCAGAGCTGTCCCCAAACTATTACTGTTGAAAATTACTGTCCTCTAAGCTGACTCTCCACGCTCCTCAAATTCAGAATTTCTCCCAAAAGATGTCCTTCGAAACCAGTACCTGCACAGTTACATGCAAGAAGCAAAGCGCTGCAGCGGGATGCCGGCAGGGAGCAGAGGATGCCATTTGCCCAGCCAGAGGCAGGTGGCTGCAATGCAGGGACGCCAAGCATGGAACCGGGCACCCTGGCTGCTATCACAGGCATGGAGAGAGGCTGCCACTTCCAAAACACAATTCATCCCACCCAAAAGCAGGTGTCTCAAACTGGTCTGGTGAACCAGACTTTAAAAAATTCCTGGTTTTCCTCCCCAAGCACAGAAAGGCTGTAGATACCCACCTCAGACAGTGACACGTGTGTTATAGCTATTTACACTCAGGTGAGATGAAACATAATCCTCACCCCAACCTGAATGTTAGTACAAGCAATGCTGCCTTTTTAAAATATCTACATGCAAGGGACAATTTTTTTTTTAAAAACCTGAATCAATAATAGAGGAGACGCTAGAAACACAAAAACTGAAATTAAATCAGAGATGAGATGCTGAAGCTTTAAAAAGTCAGCTAAAAATTAAATTGGATTTTAGGCCAATGGCATCATCTTTGGCAGTGATGACAGCTAGTGTGTTGGGATAAGTTCAGCTCCAGCATCTCCCCCTGGTACCCTTTCTGCCTGGCTCCAGCTGCAGTCTCTTGCCTTCCAGCAGACTATAAACTCTCTGGGACGGGGACCCTCCTACCCTTCTCTATTTCTATGCTACCTGACACAAGGAGGCTTGTCACCCTTATCAGGTTGTGACAGGGGTTCAAACAGACAGTACAGATGAAAAAACCCACCAAAGGATAACCCTGCCTGGGTGGCAGTGGCATCGTTATGACATCTCTACTGAAATTGCCCCATGTCCCATCTCTGTTACCCACTGACCAATGGGTCTGAGGGCACTGACACTGAGATCAGAAGCCACTGGCAACTTTGCTCTCAGCAGCATGTCAAAATTGTGGAAGCACACAGATATGTGGCCTTCCTTATATTAAAGTAAGCAAACCCCAATATAAAAAGGATTTTTTAATAAAACAAGCAGATCAGGACACCAATACACTTTCGGGAGGAAATAAGTTTTTCTCCTTCTGTAATAAGCGTCAGCCTTGGGCAGTTAGGATCTGCGGTCTCCTTTCAAGCTCAGACAGATTGCAAATATCAGCACAAACCTTGTTATGACAGTATTTTGCTCAATTCTGGCTCTGAGTTCTTCATTCTGCTGTTGCAGCATGGTGATTTTTTCTTCCAGTTTAAAATTTTTTTCAACCTGCAATAAAAGAAGGTTTGTTAAGTCTGAAGAAAGCCCAACACCTGATCCAACAGGATTTGCTCTTCATTTGTCTCTAGAGCAACTTCTAAAATTTGAGGATAGATGGAGGTGGTCATCTTGACTGTAGCTGAAAGTTCGATTTCTGACCCACACCACATTACACCGGTGAAGTGAGCGGGGTCATCAGCAGAGCACTCAGCGGAGGCAGAGCTGAACTAGCCCTTACTTCTGAGGAAAAGGAGGGTCTTAGTCATGTCCAGTGCAAATAAAACATCTTCCTTGGTGGTGCCCCAACAACTGTCATCCCTCGGGAGCCAGCGTTACCAGCTGCTGCTGTGGACAGGGAGCTGGTGGCACTTGGGAAGCATGGGGATGTCCACCGTGGTGCGAGTGGTCGGTCTAGCGATGAAGGGGGAATGCCAGGCGGTATGATGTGCATCATCCAGCTCAACTAATCTCACCAGACATAAACATCTGGTGTCCAGCCTCTGGGATCATGATTCCCTGGTTATGGGGAGGAAGGAGTTACCACCAGGGCAGATTACCTTAGGCTGCTGCTGCATTCACATGAGGTGGGCTGCCCTTTGGAGCCACTTCTCTCCACTGCTGGCAGTGTCGGCTTAAATGACAGACTTAAACTACACATTCAACTTTAAGCTACAATTAAATCAAACGAATCTGATCCCAAGCGTAGG
Source organism: Chionis minor (assembly GCA_013398295.1). Lineage (NCBI taxonomy): Eukaryota > Metazoa > Chordata > Aves > Charadriiformes > Chionidae > Chionis > Chionis minor. Next base: position 41,927 of record VZSF01003333.1, on the reverse strand, counting down.
CAGCTTTTATTCAGGATAGTTCAAGGACAGAGTTTGAGGATGTTAATAGCAGCGTATTAAAACATCAGTAAGGTGTTTTATAGTTTATAGGCACGTACCACAGCCTCAGATGCTCTGTCTTTCCCCAGCTTTGATTCAGACATACTTTATCGCTTTAGTTCTTGGTTTTCCAGCAGTTTGAATTTTGCTGAATTCAGTACTTTTGGAAGAAAACAAGATATCACAGGGTAACCTTATCTCTGTGTGAGCTCGGGTATTGAATTTCCCAACCTTTCATAAAGAACCAAAATATTGTGCACTGGAGTTTGCAATAACTCACACTTTATGGTGGAGCCATCAGTTTTATGCAGTGGTTTCCAGTCTATGCAGGTAACTGTAAAGGATACTCCTGATTCTCAGGATATTCTGGCCTATCCCAGTATATTTTGTTAGTGCAGAACAAGGATTCCGGCCCTGTTTTGAAATGCTCTGAGAGAAGAATCATTATCATGGATAGCCTCTCTGCTTCCACAGTAGTTTTAATATAGTAGCTATGTCAGCATGGAGCATGGGAGAAGATCTGGGCATCTCCTTCCCTCTCCACTGTGCACCTCCTCACCCTGTACCACTCCTCTCCTGCCACCTGTATTTCCAGCCTCCCTTTCAGTAGACCAGGAGCCAAGCCTAACCCTGTTTTTGAAATGTCCTCCTGCTCCCTTATGAGGTACCCCATCTTTCAGAGCATTTGGAGATGCCCTGTAGATATTCTGGCACCTATAAAGGCAGCTCTTTAAAGAGAAAGCGGTTGTGCCTTTGGACCACAGTAGACCCTGTGTTTTACTGCGACACAGGGCAGGAGCAGGACTGTGTGCTCATATGCGGTTAATTAGCAAAAGCAACTAAATGACCAGGAACTATGTGGGCTGTTGTTTGGGATTTTTTTTTTTTTTCAGCATAACACTACAGTGCATGTTTTCTGATGCTGGCTTTGCTCCAGGAGCAGCGTGTTGGAAGGAGCACAGTGAACAAGCCTCAGTTGTAAAAAGGCACTTTTCTTTCTCTACTTGCACTTACTCAAGCATCTGTTCAGCAAAATAATCATCAGAGTTCTCAAATTTCCCTGTAAATGGAAACAAATCTTGCTGAATGCTGTGCTGAACCAGCTGTTCTGGCTCCCCAGCTGAGGTAGTGCCTCATCCTGTCACCACACTATAGGTTTACTGTCACTGTAGGTTATGCCTTACAAAATCAATCCCCTTTTCAACAAAAAAATGTAATTGATGGTGAACTGGGGAGTTCTTTGTTAGGGACTCACCCCCACGAGCAAAAGATGAGAAAACAGTGTAGGCTGCAGAAAAGCATTACTTTAGGGGTGGGGAGACCTTTCCTAGCACAAGCCTTGCTAGGGACTGCTTGCTGAATATTGCTAATTCGTACTTGCAGCTGGGAGCTCCCTAAATGCCTGCAGGAGCAGCAGCAAGACACACGTGGCTCAATCTTCCTCCATTGGCCCTTGTCAGCCCTAGATGGTTACCTGACTCCTGCAGGGGGTGTAGGTGCAGGCTGGTGTACAAAATGAAGCCCTGGACTACCACAAAGTTTCCCTTCCTCCATTCTTCCTACACCACTTGCCTTGCTATCTAGTATAACAGGCTGAGCGAGCATTGCATGAAAAAGCAATACAGATCAATGGATGTGCAGGAGAAATCAAGGGTATCATGGGTGGGTGAAGGGATGGGAAAGGATCCCAATTTCTGAGTAAAAACCTGAGACGCGGTATAGTAGAAGCAGCTATGTAGGTTGACGGTGGAACAACACAATATATAGCCATTTATGAACCTCTTTGACTGTGTCTTGCCCCAACATCATGTGTTTTCTCACCCCTTCTCACCCCTTTCTCACCCCTTCATCTGCTGTAGCAAAACTTTTATTTTACTACCTCTGCGATGTCTCCTCTGGAGGAAAATTGACAACTCACTTGTTTTTCTAGCTCCATAATCATCTTCTCCTGCTGGTGAATCTGATGGTTCTTCATTTCTAGAACATGTTTTAAACTCGTCAGATCTTCTTCTAAGTGCAGATACGGAGCTCGTACAATCTAGGAAATATACCAGTAATTTGGATGTTTGTCAGCCATAAATGTATCCTCAATGCACCCAATCATTTAGGAGTCTCAGGGATGTGAAAGCTACCTGGACCTGGGCCTCCACAGCCCATCTGAACCCTGATATTCTCTCTGAGATTGTTCCTTTGGCTGGAGAGCCAACAGTACCTTTCTTTTGGCCAGCCTCACAGCTGGAAGAATGGGATGCCAGGTTGCTCAGCAACCTCATTCCTAGTCCTGTCTTGGGCTGCATGAGGTGTTTTATGATTGTGCATGGATTTTGGCTTGGGAAAATTAAAAACATGAAACTGAGGAAACTGGACAAGGGGGCTGGAGGTGAAAAATACAGTGTTCTGCCCTGCTTGCACCACTGCATCACAGTGGCTGTTAACAAAGATCAGATCTGGTGGGAAAAAGTTCCTCCTCTGCTTGAGAACTTCAGATGTAGGGGATACTAGGATTCAACTCATGGGCAAAAGACGTGCTCTGAATTATACTGGTGAAACACCGCCATTGTCTTAAGCTGTTCTGGATTTTTCCCAGTAAACCACCTGGTGGTACTTGGCATTAACATCACTGTGACACAGCAGAATTTGTCCTTTCATGGAAATTAAATACCGCAGTGGAGGTGGAAAGGGACTGGTAGTACCTGTTTCCCATGGCCAAACCTGTTTCAGACTCCTTTCCTAAGGAGTTCTCTCACCTAAACTCACTGAGCCCTTTGGTAATCCCACCATTTTCATTCTGTCCCCACTGTCACATTGATACAGCTGCCCATGGGGCTGTGCTGTGAACAAACTGAAATGCCCCAAGTTAAAAGAAAACTCTTTTTGGAGGGTCATTTCAGGGTTATTTCATTTCAGACAAATAACTGCAGTGTGTGTCCACTTAAACATTGTAAATAAATACCATGGCCCCAATAGACAGCAGTTGAATAAATACTTCATATGACAAGTCTTTCATACTTCATATGACTTCATATGCAAGTCCAGAAAAAAATGAGGGAATACAGAGGATATGAAAGAAGGTGGTTCAGAAGGCACAAAAAAAGAAACTTAAATGTGAAAAGACAAAAAGAGAAAGAGATGAAGAAGGGAAAGAAGAACTGACATCAGTAAGGGCATACTAGATGGAGTTAATGAAATGTCTTGGAAACAGAGCTCAAAATGCTGGCTGAAAGAATAAAGAAAAAGAAGTAAAATCATGAAATGATGAACCTAGGCTAAGATTTCTAACTCCTCATCAGAACTCAAGATTTGGAGTCTTGATTGGGACCTGCCCCCAAGTCCCTGGGGTAAGGATCCCATTGCTATCCGCTGAATCCCATGATGTGAGTCATACTTAGAAACACGTATCTTGATGACAGTTGCCATCTACCTTCAGTTGTTCCTCGGTGTTTTTCTTCAGAGCCTCTTCAAATCTGTCTGCTTTGGCCTTAAGAGATTGGTTCTGGAAGGTGAGGGTGTCTATCTGGTCCTGGAGGGGAGACACATCAACCATGTTATCACCCCTCTGACATTCATACAAGTCAATCTGCACCATGAAACCACCAGGGGAGCTGAACAAGGCTCAGAAACCTCTGCAAGGTGGTATTTTTCACGAGGCCACTTGAACATGCAGTGGTAACCCAGTGCCTCAGGGAATCCTGAAATCCCCGCAATGCCTGTGGCTGGCTGACACTGACTGGCACTAGTTCATGAAATGTCTTTGATGCTAAATCATCCCATCACCTTGGGCTGGATGAGATGAGCACGTCCTTCCTTAAGAGAGCTGGCATTTATATCACAGGCATGAAAGAGATCATTTGTGCGGTCCCTAGAGCCTGAATGAGGCGGTAGATACCCTGTCCTTGCTTCCTGCACCTTTCTAGGCTTCTAACACAGTAACAAGCAATGATGAATTAGTGGTGTGGACTTTAAATGATCATCATTTCATCTCAGAGCTATACACAGGAACAGTATGTTATTTTAAGTAATCATATTTCTGTTACCACCAAGGGCATTCCTGTTACCTCTCTCTATAGAACATCTGTAAAAGCCACAGTTGCTGTGAAACCGGCATTCTTATTTTCCGTATATGTAATTTGTTGGCTGTAGCACTACAGCAGTGCTTATTGCAAAACTGCTGACGTGCCTCGAACTGTCACAGCTACATGAGGGAGGCAGTGACAGTTGCTGAACGCAACAGTATCTGCTAGTCAGGGGTTTTAAAAATTGTAATTCATCTCTGCCTACGAAATCAAACAGAGCTTGCATTATTTGCTGTGGCATCTTTACTTGTTCACACAAGCTTTCCAAACTTAGCATGAATCACAGGGGCATGTTTCTGCCCTCCACTCCTCGGGATTTCTTCGTCTAGAGAGTGAGAACAGCAAAGAGTCATTAGGAGGACTGAAAAAGCCAAGATGCTCTTGATCTCGCTGTTAAGCACTGGGATGTGGTAGATGTGACGTGCAGGGCGGACCCTGGCCAGCCATGGCCTGGCTGCACAGCAGGGCCAGCCCCGGGGCACCCCTCCTCAGGGGACGCATTGCCTTTCGGTGGGCATGGAGAGGTGTCTACACCGCGGGACGGGCTCCCCCACCTTCGGGCAGCGGGGAAGAGCTTAAAGCACAGGCACGGGGCCAGGCAGGGGGCGGTGAGCCTTTCTGAGCCCCGGGGGTGCCTGCCGGAGGGTGCCAGGCAGACAAGGTGATGCTCACAGCCACTGCACGTGCTGGAGCTCGCCCCACCATGCAGAGAAGAGCTCGGCTTTGCTCCTTGTACTGGGCCAGCAGCCAGCAGGGTCAAAAGGACATTCCTTTGCTTTATCCAGCTGCCTTTTCCTCCTTTTAGGTTTGTCCTCTCTACTCTTTCAGATAGTATTTTGCTGAACCAGTCAAGGGGGAGGGAAAAACCTGAGTGGGCACCTTTGCTGCGAGATGCCAGTCTGGAGAGGCAGAGGACAAGAGGTGCTATAGCTGGTAAGAAGCACCGACCTGGTGTGCCGGCAGCCGGCAACGGGGCTGGGGCTGCCCCGTCAGCTGCTCTGCAACAGGGGTGGGAAATGATGAAACTGCTAACCTGGAGTGACAGCCGCAGCTTTTCAAAATTCTCTTCCAATTGTGCCTTTTCCAGTTTGTGAGCGGTATTCAGTTCTGGGGAAGACACGCAGAACATGACATTGCTAAGTGAAGTCCAGCAAACCAGGGTCCAAGAGCACAGGCATCGTGAGCCAAGCGCAATTCGGGATATAGTTTTAGGGCATGGAGGTTGAGTGGGAAACTGGTAGTAATATACTCTGGGACCTTTGGCAAATTGCTTTGAGGATAAGGATTTCCTGATCTTGCACTGACTACAGGTACCTCTGAACAGATTCTGGTTTTCCTGAACTGCTCAGAATTCCCAGCTCAGGGGCTCTGATCTGAAAAGGGTCAGTCTGACAATGCGCCGTTTACCAGTTCAGTGTGAGTATCCCCAAATCAAAGAGTTTTAAATTAAATACATTTAAAAGCTTGGGCTGCATTTTCTTTGGGGAGATAGAGAGAGGGGCCAGCAACTCAGATGCAAAAATGCAAATGACAGCGCTTCTCCAGGAGCTGTGGCAGATGACATGTGAGGTTTATTCCGTTAGTGAGACCCACAGAGCCTGAAGAGAAAAAAGTCTTCTATTTATATTACATGATTAAAGGTTTCATTACTAGAAAAATTCACCTTGGATTTAATAATAGCCAAAAATGTAATATCCAAAGTGGAATAAGGTTTAATCTCTAAACCAACGGCATCAAACTGCCATTCAGTACAGTAGTAGCACCACCCCTTTTTAGTATATGGATGCTCTATTTTTTCTGTCTTTACCCCCAGCCCCATGGGGTTTTGCCCTCTGACTATTGCTCGCTAGCCACAGTAACAGCAATAATAATATTATTGCTCTAGTGCCGCGCACTAGAGCGCAGCTGCTGCAATGCCTTTTCCATGCACAGGAGGGCATTTCATACCCACACCAGGAGTAGGGAGCACAAACTTCGGCCACCAGAGCCTTGAAAAACCACCGCCAAGTTTTATCACCAGAAAATACTGACAAAAATGGGCAGATAAGAATATCCTCAAGCAAGGAAAAATGTATTTATTTACTTATTTATTTATTTTTTTGTTTATTTTCAAAATTGTATATGTTAATTTAGAAATGGTATGCTAGATACCATCTCTGCCTACAGGAGAGGGGAACAGACTGTTCTCAGCTCAAATTATGCTCTGGACTGTGTCTCTAATTGACACAGTGCAGAGCTAAGCAATATGCCTTGGTCTGGGGAAAGCTGTGGGAAAACCTACTAGAACTATTTAAAATTAGACCTTCATGCTTATGTGTAAAAGAAAAAAAGAGGGAGATCGCGCAGATAACTGTTTGATGTCAGCTAGAGCATGTACAAAGACATGTATTTAGATACTGAACTGGTAGGGAGGAAACAGTTCTGTCTGCAGCATCAAATCACGTGGAAAAACCATAATATAAAATAAAGACAACAGCGCTGAGGTGCAGATTTGCACCAGTGTATGGCTTTGATCTGCTCAGCATGGCCAGACTTCTGCTACTGAAAATTATGAATACTGTTTTTAGAAGCAGTGTAGGCATTTAAGCACCTAAATTCCGGGATGTTCAATATGCTCTAGCCTCCTGAGCACCAGAGGATTAGGCTCTTGAGAAAAGCCTCTGTGTGAAGTGAGGTGGAATTTGGACTCTATGTCCAGTAACCCATGGAGAAAGCCTTATCGCTGGCCCAAAGACCCCTCAGATAGTCTCAGCTCCAAGTTAGAAGCTGTACACACTGCACACATCTTCACCCCTGGCATGAACCTGGTGGTTCACCCCATGTGACAGCACTAGACCAACACAAATTTTCTGTATCATCTGCTCTGGAGGAAGAAAATCCAGGTTTACACAATCTCACTATGGCGCTAATTCCTGCTCTGGAATAGCTCTGTAGCCATTGGGTGTTCTTTGGCTTACCTTGAATCTTCCAGTCATTCTCATCCTGCAGTACTGTAATGGCAACTATGTGGTTATTTTCCAACTGCAACATTGCAGCTTCATGTGAAGCTGTGATATCTTCCACCTGTTCCAACGACAAGGAATGGAGACATGGACACGCGATTAGACATGCTGTGGCACCCTGACAAGCCACTGCTAGGGAGCTCCAGTGAGCTGGAAACAGTAAAGGGATCTACTGAGAGTGACACTCCCAGCACCTGAGACAGTTTTATTCATTACGAAAGCAGCATGTTGACATCTTGACTGGTAGCATGAGGTCACTGCTGATAGTATTTTTTTTTTTTTAACTTCATGGTGATAAAAGAGGTACATAAGAAAGCAAAAGGCCAAACGTCCCTTAAGCAAAGAAGACATTTATGAAATGTCTTCAGAAATCTCAACATTGCGTTAATCTAAATTATATTAATGGCCCGACTCCCTCTGATGTCCAGATAAACAGGCACAGTTCTGAACCATCCTGGTTTTTTGTCTCCATGGCACTTTGCTGCCATGATTTTTATTGTAAAGTCTTGAATTAACTTCCATGGAAAGTGTCTATGAAATACTCATAGTTGTAAAATATTTATTTCTAGAGAAACACTGAAATTATTCTAAGTGGGTATGTAAAATGAATTGCAATCTATCACACTTCTACCTGAAAAAGAGTATCCTACAAAGCTGTGAATACCCAGATTCCTATGTCCTCTTGAATCACGCGTTTCGAGTGCGCATCCAATAAACTGATGAAAGATACGACAGCACCTTTTTTCGCTGCAGACACAGGAGTTTTCAGGTTGGTGTGGGAGTAACCAAGATGATAGTGAAGACACAAAACTTTTTCCCACTCTCTTACTGAGGCCAGAAAGAGGTCCTGCTACTGCAGACTGCCCGGCAAACTGTGCTGCCCTCCACACAGCCGCCACGGGAGCAGGGGATGCAGCTGGAAGAGGGATGTGGGCAGCCTGCGCTCCCAATGGGTTTGGGACTCCTTCAGTACGTTGCTTGTTACTAGACTCGGCTAAAGGTGAAGCAAGATCCCTAATGATGGTGTTTTGACACGCATCATTACAGAAAATACAGTGGAGAGTGGTCATCAAGGCTAAGTCAGTGGTCCAGAGCAGTTTCCGAATGCAATGCACCGATTTGCCTTTCTGGGTGTTGTAATCACAGTGATAATATTCCCTACACTTAACACATTCTCTGTGATATTTGGCAATTCAGAGGATCAAACTATTTCACTTTTACAAAGAAAGGGCTGTTCGTTGCAAAGTGACTTGTCTTTAAACAGCTTTTTTGCTTACGGTTATGTTAAATAATGGTAGAAAGTTACTGCAGCTGAGCATGTCTTGACTGGAATAAATGTTATTTCACTGCATCTGTCATATGCATGTGTTAGATTGTCCAACAGAAGCAAAATTTCCAACTGTACTGGAGAAATCATGCTCTTAGAATGAAAGATAGGTATTTAACATGGAATTTAAAGTTATCCAAACTCATTTTCACAATAATATGGGAGACAACTCAGTGGTGAAGAACTGTTTGCAAAACAATGGGGACCCAGCCTGCACGATATATTACATGAAAGAGTAGGGAAAGGGGGGCTAGATGACTCAATGGGCTACTAATAGGATAGGGACTATCAATTGTCTTTTCCCAGGGCACAATGTCCTTGTATATGATGTCTGTGTGATGAAACCTCATGAGCATTGCCATGTTCTTTACCTTGCCCTTGCTTAAGTCTTTATTCATACTCTAATTGCTTCTCAGCTGAGCACAATCCTATAGGAATGATTATGCTCAACTCCAACGCCTGAGGAAGGTGAAGGGGTCTCCTTTCACTGCCACCATCCTTGGCAGGTTATTTATCTATAATGCCAATTAAATATGTTCCAAATGGACTCCAGGGATTTTTCTGTCTTCTGTATATTCCACATCCACATCCCACATGACTGTTTTTCCTCTTCCAGTGTGACCTCCTGTCTGCAGTTTTTCATAGCAGATAGTCTACTTGGCACAGAAAATCAGGTCTCTTGGATATTAATTCCAGCTTTGCCACTAACTTACTCCATAGGCTTGATCAACTCAACCAGTGTCATGGTTATTTCTGGCTATACAAAGAACCTCAGGTGTGATTTTTAAGGCTTAATAAAGTAGAATCATAGAATCATAGAATGTTAGGGGTTGGAAGGGACCTCTGGAGATCATCTGGTCCAACCCCCCTGCCAAAGCAGCTCCACCTACAGCAGGTTGCACAGGATGGCGTCCAGGCAGGTTTGAAATGTCTCCAGAGTGGGAGACTCCACCTCCTCTCTGGGCAGCCTCTTCCAGGGCTCTGCCACCCTCACAATAAAGAAGTTCCTCCTCATGTTCAGATGGAACTTCCTATGTTCAAGTTTATGCCCGTTACCTCTTGTCCTATCACTGGGCACCACCGAAAACATGGCCCCCTCCTCCCAGCACCCTCCCTTTAAGTATTTGTAATCATTGATGAGATGCCCCCTCAGTCTTCTCTTCTCCAGACTAAAAGACCCAACTCTCTCAGCCTTTCCTCATAGGAAAGATGCTCCAGCCCCCTAATCATCTGATAAAACCAAGAGGAGGCTCTAGTGGGAGAAGTTCAGTAAGTTGATGGACAAAACAGCTTGAGTTGAGCAGCTCAAGCAAGAAACACTGACAAGCCAGGATCACAGCCTTTACTTTGAGAAGAGGTATGAGAAATATTGGGATGCCTTGGCACAGATGACTGGTTTGTGACGAGTTTGGCTGTCATGCTCTGCTATGACCAGGTGACCCGCCTGGTGGATAAGGGAAAGGCTGTGGATGTTGCCTATTTGGACTTCAGCAAGGCCTTTGACACAGTCTCCCACAGCATTCTGCTAGAGAAGCTGGCAGCCCATGGCATTGACAGGTGGACTCTTCGCTGGGTCAAAAACTGGCTGGATGGCCAAGCCCAGAGAGTTGTGGTGAACGGTGCTAAATCCAGTTGGCGTCAGGTCTCAAGCGGCATTCCTCAGGGCTCAGTTTTGGGACCAGTCTTGTTTAATATCTTTATTGATGATCTGGATGAGGGGATTGAGTGCACCCTCAGTAAGTTTGCAGATGACACCAAATTAGGCAGGAGTGTTGATCTGCTTGAGGGTAGGAAGGCTCTGCAGAGGGATCTGTACAGGCTGGATCGATGGGCTGAGGCCAGTGGGATGAGGTTTAACAAGGCCAAGTGCCGGGTCCTGCACTTGGGTCACAACAACCCCAGGCAGCGCTACAGGCTTGGGGAGGAGTGGCTGGAAACTGCCTGGCAGAAAAGGATCTGGGGGTCCTGGTAGACAGTGGGCTGAACATGAGCCAGCAGTGTGCCCAGGGGGCCAAGAAGGCCAATGGTATCTTGGCCTGTATCAAGAATGGTGTGACCAGCAGGAGCAGGGAAGTGATTATGCCCCTGTACTCAGCACTGGTGAGGTGGCAGCTTGAGTGCTGTGTTCAGATTTGGGCACCGCAGTATGGGAGAGACATTGAGGTGCTGGAGCGTGTCCAGAGAAGGGCAACGAAGCTGGTTAGGGGTCTGGAGAACAAGTCTTATGAGGAGCGGCTGAGAGAGTTGGGGTTGTTTAGCTTGGAGAAGAGGAGGCTGAGGGGAGACCTTATCACTCTCTACAACTACCTGAAAGGAGGTTGTAGCGAGGTGGGGGTCAGTCTCTTCTCCCAAGTAACGAGCGATAGGACAAGAGAAAATGGCCTCAAGCTGTGCCAGGGGAGGTTTAGGTTGGATATTAGGAAAAACTTCTTTCCAGAAAGGGTTATCAAGCATTCTAACAGGCTGCCGAGGGAAGTGGTGAAATCACCATCCCTGGAGGTATTTAAAAGACGGGTAGACATGGTGCTGAGGGACATGATTTAGGGGTGGTTTTGGCAGTGTAGGTTTATGGCTGGACTCGATCTTGAAGGTCTCTTCCAACTCAAGTGATTCTATGATTCTACGCTGAAAGAGCTGCCTCACCTCCTCAGAGACAGATGAGCCTCCAAAATCTGACAACTGTGTATCCAAAGAAACAACAGCTACCTTGTGCAAAAGTAGAAAGTAACTACAGCAATACACTGCGGAAGACTAAGTTGTGACTGGAAACTATGAACTGGGATGACTGGCTTGCAGATTAGATGTGTAGACACAGAAATTGTTGCAGATCCACAGTTAAAAGGGTTTTGCTATTGTTATGGCCTTCATGAGCATGAGCTCAAAATTACCCCACATGGATGGACAGCTCAAGGACAAGGCTTTTCTCATGCCCAGCACAAGCGCTCTTTAGCTCATGGGTTAGGTGCCTGTGGTCTAATGCGGGCTGGGACCAGTGCCAGCTCAGCAGCATCAGAGCTGAATGATTCAGTCCCTCGAGAAAGCTTGCTTGTTCTGGCATTGTCTGAGCTGGACACTTCTCTTCCTCCAAGCAGGGGAAGGAAGAACCAGAGGATTACAAACCCTTTGGGTCAGAAGCTGTTAGGGATCCTTATTCTTCACGCACCTAGGTTCCTAGACTAAAAAAGTTCTCCTCCTCTTTGGCCAAGAAACATTGCTGGTGAGCCCCTTTCCAACCTAGCCTGTCAGCCTTCTCCAACCCAAGAGCACTTGGCACAGGACAGCTGTACAGCAGAGTAGGAATTCAAAGGGCAAACCTGCTAAAACTCATCATGAGATGCTAATGGAAACATGGACTGAAAAGATGTGCTTAAACTCTGAGCTACTAGGGTCACGGCAGCACTTTCAAAGCAGTAGAGAAAGATGTTTGTGCTGCCTTCAGTAATTCAGGGACCAAAACGCTCTGGAGCAAACCAAGGAGCTGGAGAAGACAGAACTATTTGCCCGACAGTGGGAAAAACGTATTTCCATTGTTTCGGTGTGGTGATGAATACAATCACAATAGATGAGAACATGAGAAAAATAAGTATACTTCTAGTCAAGTCCTATGGCGACCTATATCACCCTTTCTACCGATCAACTTGAGGGAAAAAACCACCATCTGTTCTTGTGCCCCTGGAAGCTCGCAGAAACACTTCAAAGAGTAGTAGAGATAAACTACCTCTGCATAAAATTAACTCGCAGAACAAATTCCTTCACAAATGCCAATGCCTGGTGATCCAGGACAGGCACGGCTTGCAGCTAGAGCTAATATCTTCTGCTAGGCAAACTGACACAGTGAAAGGAAAAAAAAGCCAAGGCTTTTGGGATCACCACCCCTCCTTCATATCAGAAAGCAAGGCAGAAAGCTTGAGGGGCATTGCAAGAAAACCATCTTGCATAAACTGAAATCAGAACCAAAAGACATGGCTCATCTGTAAGCATTTACAGAGAAAGAATTTGAAAAATCTGGTTTACAACACAAAAACCTATTTGGCAGCACCTTCAAATGCATCTTTCAAAATCAATGCACTAACAGAAAAAGGTAGCTTGTCTGGTACAAAACAACCCAGTCAGATAAAGCCTTTGTGTTGCAAGTTACAAGTCTGCAAATCAGTGACAACTAGCAGGCACAGCAACTAAAACAGGTAAAACCCCGCAGAAGTTCTTCAGGATCCCCTCCCAAGAATCAAACCAAATTGTACGGTGGCCCCCAGGGCAGCAGGCACTCTGGGGCACAGGCCGGGACGCCGTGCCTCGGACATGGCTGCCTGACCCACATGCCAGCCAGGACCACGCTGTGCCCAGCCCCAGAGCACCACTGGTGTTACACAATAAATCTAACACCAGGCAGCTGTGGTACACGTGACATAAAACTGTCACCAACTCAGTTTGTATTTGCATTCCCATCCCAGGAATGGTTTACAGTACAGCAAGTACAGGCACTAAATGGTGTAATTTCCTTTTTTACAAATAGTTGACCTTAAAGACAGTGGGCTGCCATCTCTGCTGTGGTGTGTTGGTGCTCTGCGCTCCCATGAGCTCAGCGCAGGCTGGCCCCTTTCCCTGGCTCCTGGAGGTGCTTCAGCTATGGCCACACAGTGCCGTACCAGTCTTCACCTCTTAAATGGTCTGAATTAGCTCAAGCACAGGCTCTGCTGATGGGTCTGGTTTGCTTCTGAGCCCACAGCTAGCGCTGTCATCGTCCTTGGGAACCACATGGGGCATGTCTGCGCCCTGCACCCCACTGCAGTGCCTGCTGTCAGTCCACTCCTTGGGCATGAGCAGGGGGGAGCAGCAGCTCTGGAGCATCAGCTTCAGGCAGCAGCCCGAAAATGCACACTAGAGATATTCTGGGATACAGAGCATGCAGACATAAACCCTTCTGCTTCACCGTTGGTCACATCCATCTGTCTCACAGACCACACCTGCACTGCACTGTTGCTGCCAACTTACATCACCTCAGAGAGCGAAAAATTCACCTCCACCACCTCCAGCTGCCCTGGGCACTGGCAAAATCCCCAGGCTGGTGAGAACAATGCTGGCAAGTGGGGTGTGTTGGCTGGGCTCATGTTTTGCAGATGACTGTCCCTTGTGCTGCACCAGACACCTGGGTGGCATACCCATGGCAGCGGGGGCTGCGGCGTGTCAGCGCCTGATGGCACCGATTGCAGAGCACACCTGAGTGTGGCAGACACTCCGGTGAGAAAAGCCCTCAGGAACTGTGGTGCTGGGCAATGAGTAACGGTTGCAGCTGGAAAAATCAGAACCGTGTCTACTGCTCACTGAGTGCCAAATGAGAAAAGGCAAGGAAAAGGCATTGTTGCCATAACCCAGAGCAGGATGTTCTGCCACCATGTGAGAGATGCCCATAGGTGAGTTAGTGTTTGTTCACTCGAGCCATTAAAAATAAGACTAAAGTAGCTGCATGTGAGAGTATTCCTACCTGCACACAGAAAGCAAAGCAGGGAGAAACACCTGGGATGTACAGCCTAAGAGATAATACTGAACGGTGGAGCAGAAGTCAGGGAACCTGGAGTTTATCACCTGCTTGATGTTTAGGCTACGTGTTGCATGAGCCCTAACACTTCGCTGTATCGCCCTTTAACTAGCATTGCAAATAATGATGGGTAGGACTCTGATGGCCTTATCTGTGCTGAGCAGATTCTTGTTCAATTTATATGAAACCAAGGGTTGAACATAAATCAAATACAATAGGTCGGTTAGGGAGCAAGTATGTGTGGGGAGCAGAGCTAGTCTTAATATTTGTGTTATAAAACATTTGGAAGCATGTGAAGACAAGACACCGCAATGTAGTGTGCTACTATATAGAAATACCGATAGGAATAACAGGGAAGAAAAGCAGTAAATATAGTAATGAATATATTTTTCCAGTCATCAGTTCGTTATCAGCATCTTCACGTTGGACTGTTCAATATATTTCATTACCTCAACCGACTCAGTATTGGCATGGTCTACTCTTCAAAGGGAAGAGGGAACAGAACTGACCTGATCCTGATGCTGCAATTTGACTTGCTCCAGCTGCAGGCTGTGCTGCTCCTGCAGGCTCTCCCTCTTGGAGTTGTACTCCTCCTGCAGCCGCTGCTCCAGCGCCTGCAGCTCCTCCTGCTGCTGCCTGCGAAGCTGCTTCCCCTCCTCCTCAAAGCGCCTCTCCAGCTCCTCCTTCTCCTTCTGTAGTTTCTTCCACCTCGCTGTGTTGAGGGCTGCGGAGACAAGACCACACAGTCAGGCTCTGAACTCCTCGGGAGCAAACGGTGGCATTGGGTGTGTTTGTACGGCACCGAGCACAGTGCCTCTTGCCGACTCCGGGGCTCCTGTGAATCTCAGCCACCAACAAGCTCTCTCTGTCGCTTCTCTCTCTGTCCCGCTCTCTCTCACACACATACACGCATGCATTTGTTTAAATAGAAGCAAAGGCATGCAAAACTGAGATGATGATGATGATGATGATGATGATGATGATGATGATGATGATGATGATGATGATGATAATAATAATAATAATAATAATAATAGCAGGGAACTCCATGGACCTGCAGGGTGACTGGATGTCCCCTCCTGGCCAGCACAGTCTTGGATCCACCAATTGAGGTTTTGGGGCTTTTACTTTGCCTTGGACATATGAAACTGCATGTGAGATAATCACTTGACACAAAGCCTTTTTAACTGAGATACATGATTTTCCTCTCTCCTCCCAAGCCACAGTCTTGGCTAAGTCCCCACTTCTAGTGATGTGCCAGGACGACAGAAGATCCCTGGGCTCTCAAGGGTCGTCCTGTGCACATGTTATGCAGGAGGTGTGATTGACCACTTGACCAGGAGAAGGAGATGCATCTCACACATCCCATTTTTGAGCTGTTAGAAGCTGCTCACCCCATAAACCTGTCTTTCTCACCAGCTCCATCAAGGACCTCTTGAATCCATGAATGCACTTGCTTAAAATAGTTTTATATTCGAACCACTATCTTGTGTGCTTCACATAACCAGGGAGCACAAATGAAAGGCTGGTACTGAAGGCAATCAGAAGATGTGAAATTTTTACTCTTGTGAACTAACCCACTCACCATGTCTCTGAGCCCATAACCACGTCTACACCTAGTTTCAGGAGGCACAACTCCAGCAGTTCCATCAAGTTAAGGATATTCAGCTTGTTTCCCCATTTGGTTCCTCACCTATATTGTTCCCCAGGTCCCAGGACAGCAATGTCACGAACACTGCGTCCTCAGCCTTTTGCGTTGCTTACGAATGGTTGCAATCAATTCAGATTTTGAAGACCTGATGTAAGTTGGACAAGGTCAGCCAGACCACGTTTAGAGAGCAAGTTTGCTCACTTGCAAAGATCTAACAGGTAAGAAGTTATTAAAATCATCATAACCACAACATTCAGAACAACACTAGAGAAGAAGAGATGTGTTTTTAATGGCACTGCTTTCTTTAATGGCACCTTTCTTCTGATTTAGACCCATAGCTGGTTTAGAAAAATGATCACCTTTTCAATATAACATCTGTATTAGCCACTCATCCTTCCTTTGCCTTTTGAAATGCACGTGCCATGCACAGACTTGTATGACGTTGTACATCAGTGAACTGGAAGCAGCTGTCTCCCTGGGTAGACAAATTCTCAATGTTTCAAAACTATATATATCCTATGACCATATATTTGCCCAATATCTGGCAACACAACCCTCCTACCCCCTCCTCCCTCCACTCCCATTTTCCTTCCTGTTTCTATTACGGTATCAGACTGCTCATTTTTTTTTCAGGATAGCAACAATTTGACAAAGTTACCTACAGCGGTGACCACAGCTCATGTTAGGTGCACCTGTGTGCAGCATTTTGTGCACCCAAGTTAGCCATCCCCTTCCCCACGTAACCATTTTTCACCCTGTTCGGAGCTCTGCTTCCGCACTTACTGGACACCAATATCCAGACTTGCTCAGTAGGTCCAGTAGGTCCAGACAGGTATCACTACTGGGGCCCTGTTTTGATCCTGGTGTTTGCTGAAGGGCTAAGAAGAACTCTGTGTCCCTTTCAAGCTCTCCACTCCTTACAGAAAGAAAGTGAGCCCGAACCAGCGAGCTTTGCATTGAGCCATGGCACACAGAAAGCTTTCCCACCTGCCTCATAGCCAAAATGGAACAGTGCAATTTATATGGCCATTAGCGGAACTGTCTTGTCTCCTGGCAGTTTGGTTTATAGCTCTAAATCTTCTCTCTTGCCTTTTGCTTTTCTTTGGCACGCAAAGTGATCCCAGATCTGGAGGACAAGGGATAATGCTTGCAGCTCTGCGTTCAGGAGAATTCAAACTTACTCAAGCTTTAAATTGGAGCTGCAATGAACCCTGTCTCTCTTCGGCCTCTCTAATGAGATTACCCAGCACACAGGGAGGGCTGGGCAATGAAATGACATGCTCTAACCAAAAGAAAGTCCATCTGCAGCATTTTCTGTAATATGAAACACAAAACTATTTGCGTCTTGCAAATCAAACCCTTATGCAGGTGCAAAATGGAGGGAAGAGGAAAGCAGGGAAAGAATGTCTGCATGGCACACTCTCCACACACCCAAAAATGCTATTAGAGCCAGAAAATGAGGCTGTTGGCCAGGAAATTTGCCCTGTGCTGAATATCAAACACCTTTAATGAGAAGGAGTGATGCCTACCTATCACAGTCTCCCAGACCAAGACAAATGAGGCCAAGGACTGAAGTGGTGAGGAGAGACTGAATCTCTTCTTAGGCTGGAGATGGACCCTTGGGCTTGGCTCTACTAGGACACGAGTAGCAGAAGGTGACACCCATGCAGCTGAATACAAGGTCTGTGGCTCCCTTACCTAGCTGGGGAGCAGGAACCAGTGGGGGAGAGCCCGCCTTGCTGGAAACAGCCTTTAACCAGCTGCAGCTTCAGCAGGTGATTCTGGAGAACCAAGCTGAATCACCTCCAGCAGGGCCCCGACAACGGATGTCCGAATTTTGCTTTCGGGCATCCGGATATGGATCCTGTAAAAGTGAGCTCCTCTTGTAGGGAAAAAATCCAACAAATCACTAGGAAAAGTTACATAAATGTATTGCTGACATGGAACAAGACAAACAGAGCACAACTGCTATTCGCTGCTGTCAAGAAGACTTACACCCTGGTTTTCTTCTTCCTTCTCTGTAGCTATTTCAATTGCTGCTTACAGGCTGGAAGTGACTCTGACACAACATGGCATTTCCTGGGATTACAGCATGCTGGGTTAAACGAGAGTGGCTGCCGCTGCTTCCCTTCTCCCTGAGCACCCAGGGGCTTTTAAAGTGCACAGCAGATGAGCAAAAGCCATTTCAGGCTGGGCTGGGAAGGTGAGGGAAAGGGAGATGTCACTAATGGACTGATCCTCCCGCACAAACCCAGCCTGAGCTGCAACCCAGCCTCCCCAGCCCTGGCATTTTGTACTCGAGGGGGACAACTCCCATGGGAACCAGGGGGGGCTGGCGTCACGTGGCCTCACGCAGGGACTGTCTGCTTCTGACATGAGAAATGGGCTCTCCGCCATGCAGACTCTGCTCTTCCTCCTGACCCTCGGCCACAGACAAATCACAGCCACTTCACCCAGGTTAAGGGTCCTCTGACTGGGAGGCATATCCAGGAGGAGGTGGCACACAGGCTTTGGCTTTGAAGCTCTCAGGAACACAGACAATGCAAATTTTAAACTTGACATCAGATCATCTTCCATTCACCTAGGTTTTTATGCATCTCTATACCTCCTCTCAAGTCACTTCACATGTCATTTGTCTGACAGCAAAGGAGCAGGTAATTCTGACATTTAATTTCTGTTAGTTTGAAGGGAAACAGCTGGTGTTCAAAATCTCTTTATTCCAGGAGTCTCAGTGTTGCAGCTGAAAAGCGCTTATATTTATAATTTATAAAGATGGGTGTCTTGAGTGTAGAATGATTGCTTGTCATGTTTTTCTAGCCATGGTATTTCTAGCGAAATACACGAGTAAATCTTATTGTGTAAAATAACAAGTCCCTCAGCGTTTATAGAAGCCACATTCATTCCTCCTCAGGTCTGGGAAGGGAAAAGCACTTTCCTATTTCACCTCATGCTGGTTTCAGAAGAGGTGCAATACTTCACAGGAGTGCTGGGGATAAGGGTGGATGGTGTTATCCAAATCTACTATTTTTTTTTCTGGCTCCAGAAAGGTGTAGGACTCCTTAGGCTGTCTTACACATGCTCCATCCCTGCTATTGCTTCAGCAGTGTCTTCATTTACCAAAAAGAGATTTCCTTAAAAATATTTTTTGATTTTTCTGAACAGTGGATTGTATCTTGCGGTTGCGTTGCTTTGTATAGCAGGATCCTGCACTTTCTGTTGAAGCCAACAAAGACACAGTGCTTTCAAAGCCAAGCACATTCGGCCCCTAAATCATAATTCTGAATTAGAGCTATTGCCCAAACAACTAAATGTTGAACACAGTGCCTGTATCAACCCTGGCTAGTCCAGCTTTGTTTTACTGATTCATCCAGGCATTTGCATCAGTGAGTCTGACATGGTGAATTTACACATGAGAAATGAGGAATTTCTGACCAACACCCATGCTGTTTACCTGGACTGGTTATTTTTAAATTATTGAGAGACTGCTTATCAAAGTGACTGAGACAAGTCAGAACTACAACTTGGTTGTAGTCAAAATAACCTGCTCTGGAGATTTTCCCTGAATTTCTTCATAGAATTGCCTATGCTTGCTGTTGTCAAATAAATGACTGTTTCATTCTTTATCTGAATAAAGCTTGGCAGGATATGTACAATATTGTACAACATACAGATTCATCTGATAGTGAGACCAAAATATCCCTCATGTAGTGTAGGTACACTTCATGAAGTGTACTTCATGAAGGTGGGCTTCACGTCTCCAGCAGCACCCAGAGCCCCAGATTGTATGGCTTTAGAGACAGCAAAGAACTCCACTGACGAGAACTGCTCTCATGCACTTGGCATTGGCCGTTTCACATTGTCCACAGATTTAAAACACTAGTTGCTTCACAAAATTTAATTTTATAATTTTCTTCCAAAGAAAAACAGACTTTCCAGCAATTTTTGACTTACACTAAAAAATATACACATTCTCTTTCCATATGTATGGACACATACCAGGATTTGTACTACTGATGAATTTTTTCACATCCTGCTGGAGTGCAATACATGCACACATTCATCTTCTTGTCCGTCCCTACTGGGAGTCCTTCTACCCAGGCATGTTGCATCTCAGGGTTGTACAGAGACAATTGCCTCCAACAAGCAGGACAGATCACCGGCCACCCTTGCTGCAACTAAACAGCCTCTGCCCAGCATCTCAGTGTGTCCCAGAGTGGTGGCTTGCTCAGGAAGAGGTGGCCTGTGATGGCTGCTCTCCAGTATACATGCCCACAGGACCACTGAGGAAAGGACTACCTCACACCATCTTTCCCCTCTCTGAGAAAGAAAACACATACACATCTATGGTTAATGTCCCTTCTGAAGCAGTACAGCTCAGCTGAGACCTCTGACTGCTTTTCCGGAGTGTTTGGGGTTCTTACCAAAACTGTTTCCATGTACTCCATCACGACTGTTTTGTCAGAGGAGGTATCCATCGCTGCACGCACAACAGCAGTGGCAAGGGCAGGCAGTGCAGTGATCTGTTACTGAACATGCTGCTCTGTCACCCCCAAACAGGCAGTCATAGCCCTTATAAAGTTCTCCAGCAAAGCCACCAGTGATTGGTATCCACTTAAGCTGTTCAAACATGGTGTAAATGGAAGCAGAGCTCTGTATCTCCAGCACCATACCACTCTTTCTTTCCCATGTCACCACCACTTGCAAAAGCACTCATGAAAATGAGCAAACCTAAACCGCTAGAAAGAGGTAGGGCTTTCAAATGGGAAGCGGGTATTCGATGGAGAGCTTCAGATGTGCCCTGCCTAAAGAATGCGCCGGTGGCAACAACCCCTCTGTGAGAGCTGTGGAGGTGCAGAGGATGGATGAAGACAGGCATCAGAGAATAACTGGAAACGCTGTTTTCCTGTTGCTGCACTATGGTTTGGCCATGGGGACAATAAAGCTCTCTGTGAAATTATAAAATGACAAAAAAAAAAATTGAAGAGGGGCAGAGCAGGGAGCACAAGCTGACGGACATCAGAAAAGGGCTGGGATCAGCTTTTCTGCAGTGGGTTGTCATAGGCAAAAAGAAGACGAAGCACAGGGAGGATCTGCAGTTCTGCCCAGCTCACAGGGGTTTGGCCTGAGCCCCCTTTTGTGAACGATGTCACCCTCCTGCCATGTGGCAAAATCTGTGCTTAATGTGTGACCCAGCACCTGGGCTCCCACATGCAGGGAAAGCTGAGAGGTCCCCCCAGTTCACACCTGCAGTCATCAGTCATTCCAACACCTTTTGGTACTCAGGATGTCCCTTGCCCCAGTGGTCCTCCCTCCAGGTGCCCTTCCCCCCCTCTGTTTACCCTGAGGTAGATGAATCCAATGTCACACCCATTCTGGGGAGATTTAAGCCCAAAAGAACTCAGCATGATGGCTGAAGCCAGTGCAAAAGCCCATCTTCTCTCTCAAGAGTTCCAATGTCTTTACACTCTCCCTGTCTCCCCTGTCTAGATCAGAAACCAAACAGGCAAAGTATAGATACATGGGGAATACAGAGACTGAACAGAACATGTTGCTTTTGCTATCTTTCAGCCATGAAGAGACCTGACATTAATAAGCATGTTCCGAGCTTGGTGTCCTTCAGTTTGTAGCAGAACTGCAAAACAAGCAAATTTACCCAAGTGACGCATTCCCGGTCACAACGCACCACAACAGAGCCAAGTTCCCGCTTCTCATCACGCTGTGCTTTCTCCTTGGCAGTGGTGGAACATTGTTTGGGAATGGAAGCTATGGATTTATGAAGAACCATTTGTCTAGTAAAGATGACGCACAACTAGTTCCAGTGTGTGTGGTGATGGATCCCCCTCCACAACAATGAGGTAAAATCATGGTTCCCTGCAAAGCCAGAAAACCCCTTGCCACTGGGCTTCAGAAGACACTTCACCGCGTGTACGCAGCTTCCCCAGGACCAGGTCACAGGGAATAACTGGTTTTGTGTGAAGTGAGAAAATCACTTTTGTTGTCACTTTGCTTGTACTACTTACCAACTTCATCCCTGATCTTTGCAAGCTCGACTCCTAACTCCTTTATTTTCACAAGGGCATTTTCACTCTGTTTAAGGAAAAAGAGAGAGAAATATGTATAGTCCCCAAGTTTAACCCAGATAAGCACTTTCACATGTTCATTTAGTAAAGCAGATTAGATTGATTCCTCAGGTTTGTTTTTTGGGGGTTTTTTGTTGTTTTCTTCTTTTTTTGCCTTTTTTTTTTTTTTTTTTTTTTCCTTTTTTTTTTTTTTTTTTTTCAGCAGAGAGGGTTATAGTGAACTCATTCAGTTTTTAAATCAAGCTTTGGAGCGACAACTCACTGGCTCCAAATACCTTGTATCTCTATGAGTGTATGTACACACACTCACATGCACGGGACAGCACAGGACACTAGTTACTCCTACGTATCTAAGAAGACATTTGTATTTTTCTAAATCTGTGTGTCATTTTTGGCTGGACTGCATATAGAAGATGTTTTATTAATTCTGTTGAAACACTTTCATCTATTTATGCCTGCATTTAACCACCTCCAAACAGTAATATGTTCACACAGTCAAATTTGCAGAGCAGATTACTGTACTTACACCATTTTAGGCATGGTGAGCATACCCATACAGATACCACTAATGGCCTGATATTCATGCCTATTTCCACACTTATTTCTGGTATTTTATAATCTGTAAAGGACAAGAGCTCCTTCCCTCGACCTGTCTCAAAAGAAATCTGAATACTTAAGGAATTAAAACAGATAAGCTGGCCAAAGGAAATTTAAAACATATTTGGGTTAACAATGCTAAAGTGTTATTACTAAAATGCAAGGACTTTGGCAGCAGATATCTCATGAGTGTTGTGCAAACTGATAAAGAAAGGCCTCAGGAAATTCTACTGGAGTTTGGTTTAGTACAATAAACCCTGGCATAACGGTTCAAGCATAAGGGCACTTTAAATTGGAATGTATCTTAAATCACATTAGGAAGACAGACGAAGGAACATATCCTGCTGGGAAGATCACCAATGATTAGGAAAACTAGATCAGGCTACTATAAATAAGGCCTAGGTTAGAAAAGGCCAAGAATTTTTGAAGGAAACTATAGAAAAAGCATATTCAAGAGAAAAGGCAGCGTAGTAGCAAATAGAATTAAAAGGAGTCCTAGAAAGTAACTCTTTCAGTAATAAGGAAGCAAGGCTAATAACAATCTAGGGCACAGAAAGGATTAGTTCAGCAGCAGGATACATAGCAGGTAGGATAGCAAATTAGTTCTGTCTTACCAAAATGAAAGTGGAAAAAAAAAAAAGATTTCAGAGCTTAATGTTTCTGTTTCTTTTTCCTGCATCTAATTTTTAACTGTGTTAAGAGCTATAACAAAACAGCTTTATTTTTGGTAGCACCAGGAAATTGGAATCTGGAATTTAAATTCATGCTTTACACACTGCCCTTTTGGGATGATTTCTACCAGGTCCAAGGGACACACTTTCTGGAAAGTTTTGGTGTAAATAGAGTGATTAACTGAGCTGATTTGAGAGTCTTGGGGGCCTGAGGAGAACCAGGTGACGTGGGCATCTTTCTTACTCAGTTTTGGGAAGAAGCCAGGCATGCAAGGCTAGGCTCCTCCAAACGGCCAGCTCCATACACTGCTGAGTAATGCACAAGGTGTTGTGTGCCAGGACTGCAGAGTCTACAGTCATAACTGACTGCATTAGGCTCAGAATAAAAGGCAATGGGTTGTTTTGGTTGGGTTTTTTTGGTTTTTTTTTTTTTTTTTTTTTTTTNAAAAAAAGGCAAGGGTTTTTTTTTGTTGTTTTTTTTTTTTTTTTTTTTTTTTTTTTTTTTTAATTTATATAAAAGCTATTAAAAAAGAAAAAGGTATGGATAAATATAGCCTGGTATGTTAAAAATACATAGACCTTCACACAGCTTCCCAAACCAGCAATCTTACAGAGATAAGGTTTCCCCTTTTGGAGAACATCACCGCATCTGCCCATATCGCCTGTTTAACTCACTAGAGTCATTTTAAGAAGTGCTCTTGACCGACTGCCAGGACTAGTGCCCTTGAAGGTGTGTGCACCAGGATATACTGGATACGGGACCTGCAGGTTTGAAGCACACACTCAAATTACCAGCTCCCACTATTTGAAACAAAGGCCATTTAAAGCAAGGCAGGTCTGTATAAACCATTGCCAGCACCTACAGATAAGCAGAACTCAGTGGAATTGTTACTATTCTACTTACATGAAGAAAATGAAAAGCAAGTAAAAAAAAAGACATCCTAGGGGAAAAAAAAATAAAAAGTTGTTAAAATTTTCATCCCCCATAAGAAATACTACAGACTTCTTTTTTTACATTATGTTTTATCTTAGATAAGGTTTGTCCTACCCTTCAGGACACTTGGTGGTGACACCCTCTCCAGAGAAGTGGAGAAGCACCATGGTACTATCTTAAAAATGCTATCCCATAACTCAGACACCAGCACGGACACCATCCCACCAGGACAGTGGACCTCCTGGCTGCCTCATACCACGCTGGGGCTGTGGTTTCCAGAACAGCCTCTGGGGCTATCTCAACCAGCTGGTGTTGGCACAACTCGTGTCCCTGCCTTGCCCAATACTTCTTGCACTGTATTTTATTTTGGTTAGAGCTTTCTGACTGCTCTTCAAGACCTCATATTTATGTTTCTTAGGAGGTCAGATGTGCAAGTGTTGCCCTCAGTGTCAAGGCCTCAAGGAGCCCCTCTTTCTCGAAGGGTTCTTTTAGAGAGCAATAGCATCAGGCCTTATCTTCCTCTTCCACAAGAGAGGCAAGGTGTAGTTTTGGCTAATCATTGTATCAGCCTCATGGTCTCCTGGATGTGCAGTGAACTTGCAAATCCTTGTTATTTTCTGTTACTGTAACCTGTTCTGTCAGTGTAATGTGATAGATTTGGACTGCACATGTTCTTGAGACCGGTGTAAACGTGATGCTAATACAAACCAAAGAAGCCTCTCCTCCTTATCATCAATGTGGCTCTGCAGATAACCAGCACTTCAGCGTCAGTGCAGCCAGGGAACTGGGAATGCCAGTGCTTCAGAAACCAAATGTTACAGTAGAGAAAAAACTGGATCTGACATGAGAACGTAAAGCTATCAGGTCCAATGCTGCAATTTATACAGGTCCAATGTCAAAACATCAAAGCAACTATAAAATTCACAAGCATGTGAGGAAAAATCTGCCAAAACAAATGCACAGGAAGCCAAATTAATGGGATATCCCATTGAACTAATCAATCTTCATTAACATTCATCTCAACAAAGTTTGAAAGAGAAGACAGAGTAAACAGGAACCTTTGTTGCCTTCCCAAAAGTTTTGTGTCTAACAGGCTCAGCGTATCCAAGGAGCTTTCTAGGTGCCCTTCACTAGGCACCGGTCGGAGTACAGCCACTCAGGGTGAGCAACTAAGGGCCAAATCCAATTTAGGTTTAAAAAGACTCAGTGACCATACTAACGACACAGCTGTTTCCAGTGGGTGAAAAGATCATAGGCACTGTAAGGAGACTGTGCAAATATCTGGCATTTCAGTGTGGCAGTTAAATGGCAAGTGAGAAAAAATGGCTTTGATGTGATTTGGGCTTGATTCTTTTTTTTGGTCAAAACGTGAAACCAAAACAGTGGCTTTTGCATTTATTTTTGCAGGTACTTTTAGTGAATGATGGATTTCATTATTGCTTGGAAAACTGATGAGAAAGGTCTTCCATTGGCTGCATCCCAAGAAATGACTCTGATAATGAAGTAATTTTCAGAAATAAAATTATGTTTAAGATGGAGATGAAGGACACCTTCTTCCTCATACCTGTACTCTACAACGCAATGGTTAAATCTTCTGTCCGGAATACGTCTCATCTCCTCAGACAGAAAGAAAAATAGAATGGAATGGGTAAAATGCTATGTTTGCTCTGTGCTTAAACTACTGTGCTGTTGAATAGAAGACACAGCAGCAACTCTTTTTCCTATCATCAGCTTTATAACATAGAGACCTCCCAGTATTTCTACCGCAAAGGGCTCAGTGATGGACTGCAATTCTGCAAGTAAAACAGACACTGAAAATGGCACTTATGTATTCTTCATTCAGCTCAAAACCCCCTCAGGACAGCCTGAGGTATGACTTATATTGGTGCAATATCCGAGTAGATCCAGAAAAATTGGCAGGTAGTCAGGCAGGTAGGCCAAGAGGTACGAAAGAAGGAGGAATTTGTCTAATGAAATAACAGTGGCCAACACTCAGCAGTGCCCTTCAGAGAAAAATCTGCAGGACTTACTTAGCTTTAACTGCGTGTGAGGACCTGGAAAAATAACTTGGTAAAAGATACCATGATACAGGCCTGAGGACGGGCAAAATGATGGTCCTGGCCAAATAGATTAAGAAGGGACAAAAGCCTGGGGGAGAGGAAAAGCTCTGCTTTAATTGCATGGAGCTCCAGCGGACCCTAGACATCCTCAAGGAGACATCATTGGAAGACACTCCAAGATTTTACTTTGAACCAGGAATAATTGTGGGATAGGGAGGCAGAGTTGAGGTTTGCCTTAGAGCATCTCTGAGAACTGCAAACTACCTGAGAGATACTGCTTCATTAGAAATGGTAATTAATTAAGCCTCCAGGTACTTACTAACAATAGGTAAGCAATAGTAGATCCGCTGCACAAATGGATCAGATCAAGCAAGGAGCATCAGAAAATTGCCCAGACCCACATGGGAAGTCAACCCCAGCTAGGAAGTAAACACAGGAGCCTGTGTTACCTCCCCAAATCGGCAGGTCTCTCCTTCCTGCCAACCTACATGCTTGCTTATATTCTGAGGTCCAAATATAAGTACAGTATCTCCACGAACACTTCCCAGCTCTCTACGATACCTCCTAAAAATATGCACTGCACACAGATGCTCTGTGGCACTTGTTATCCAAAAAAGCTCTTTCTGAGTAGCTTTTCCATACCCAGCACTTTCCAGATATTTAAAAAAAAAATAAATAAAGACTGACCTGCAAATGGTGCTTAGTCACTGTTCTGCTTTGTTCAGAATTCCCTAGGGCAAGGCCTTACGTTATAATTGGAAAGAGAAGCATATATATTGGGAATTCTCTTGTACCAATAAATATGCCAGACAATACTTGTAGAAGCAATAACTGAATCCTGCTGCAGCTGATATTCAAAATGATCTACAGTCTTCCTTCAAAACAGAGGTGTTCTAACACTGCTGTTTCACTCGTATTGATTATCAGGTAATCCTCCCTCATAATACTCTTCAGGTTAAAGTTTACAAGCAACTAGATATCCCCCAGCTACTGAACTTTAACAAGTTTTATATTAAGCCACACATTTTTCTTAACCTGTTTAGCAGCATATCTCAAGCTATATTATTATTATTGAATATAATATTAGGTAAATGGGAGACACTATCAGCTTTTCATTAGATCAAGTATATGAATACTTTTAAAAGCCAAACTCTAACAAAATATACTGCACAAGCATGTGTTTCTGCCAAGATATTTCCTATTAAGCAAATTAAATGCGGATGTTCGTTCTCTCCCTCTTCTGTACATACTTAAAATCCAGGCAAATATCCAGAAGGATAACGTGAAAAGCTTTGTGTCAGAAATGTCCCCCAACTTCTCTCACACACGCTGATCTCCTGCTACCTGTAGCTGCCCACTTACCTCTGCACTGACATATGTTCCATGACCCGGTTTGGTGCCTGGGAGTTCGCTTGGGTTAGATTCACCCTGACATAAGAGAACACGCAGTTTTACCTTGTTTCACTTCTCCTAGATTGGAGGATCAACCCTCCGCCAGAAAGGAGGACCGCTAGAGAGGTCAAACCTTAGGACAGCTAGAGGTTGAATAATCTCTCTTCAAACTTTCAAACTCCCCGCAAGTTTCCTTTACAACTCGTACTCCATGGGATTGTTAAAAATGCATGAAAAGCACAGCAACACACCGAGCCAGCTGTTACTACGGAAGACGCCGGTGCTCCCTCCTTGTTTCACAAAAATCCAGCCCTGACATTTAGACTGCAGGATAAAATTATGTAAGGCGCTGCAGTGCCCGGGAAAGCGACAGCCAGGCTCGTTCCCGGTGAGCGGGAGCTCGGCACGGTGTAAACGCGTCGCTCCCCGCTCCGGCATCCCGGGATGCGCACACGCCACCGGCAACAGCGAGAAGCAGCAGCACAGGCTCCATCAGGGTAACGGCTACCTTCCTCGCCCTTTCCCAAAAGGATAAAAAAAAAAGGCAAAAGTACCGTCTCGTCCTCGCACGGAACGCAGGAAAACCGCTTGGAGCAGCATTTGCCCATCCCGGCAGGACCGCGACCGGCCCGACCGCCCCCCGCCGGACTGCCACCCGCCTCTC
>VZSF01003333.1:0-13795 GCA_013398295.1 Chionis minor | reverse complement strand
CACGGCACCATCCCAGCCCCAGGATCACGGCACGGCACCATCCCAGCCCCAGGATCACGGCACGGCACCATCCCAGCCCCAGGATCACTGCACGGCACCATCCCAGCCACAGGATCACGGCACCGGCTGCCTTGGAAAAGAGCCCTGAGATGGTCGAGTCCAGCCGTCACCCCAACACTGCCCAGCCCACCGCTGCACCGGCTCCCTCGGCGCCACGTCCGTACGTCTGAACACCGCCAGGGCTGGCGACTCAACCGCTTCCCTGGGCAGCCTGCTCCCGTGCTTGAGGAGCGAAATTTTTCCTAATATGCAGGACGCTCGCTCAGATCTTTCCCGATAAAGGGGGGGGGACGGGGGGTGTCCCGTCGCTCCGGCTGGCAAACGCCTGCCCAGAGCAGGGCACGTCCGGCAGCGCCACGGCAGGAACGTTGTCGGGGCGAGGGAGGGCAGGGAAAGGCTTGAAACTTCGCAGCGAAAGCCCCAAACGCGCCGAAATCCGAGGGCCGGCCGGGGAGGCGGCTCGGGCTGATGCTCACCTTCGTGCCGCACCCGCAGCCATCGGTGTCTGCCGTCCCCGTCCTCCGCAGCCGTCAGCGGCGCCTCTAACCCCAGCGCCCCCCGGCTCGCTGCCGGCGCGGCTGCTCGCCCGCACCGCTCCCGAATTCACCCCAGGGCGTGNCCCCCCCCCGCCGGCCCCCCCCCCGCCTCTCCCGGCGCCAGGGGCTGAGCCCCGGGGCGATGCCGCTATCAAAAAGGGACGTGGCGCTCCCAGCCCGCCGGGGCCGGCCTGATGCCCCCCCCGGGGCGCCGGAGGGTGCCCGGGGCGCCATGCGGCGCGGGGAAGGGCCGGCGGCCGGGGCAGGTGAGCGGGCGCGGNGAGATGGTCGAGTCCAGCCGTCACCCCAACACTGCCCAGCCCACCGCTGCACCGGCTCCCTCGGCGCCACGTCCGTACGTCTGAACACCGCCAGGGCTGGCGACTCAACCGCTTCCCTGGGCAGCCTGCTCCCGTGCTTGAGGAGCGAAATTTTTCCTAATATGCAGGACGCTCGCTCAGATCTTTCCCGATAAAGGGGGGGGGACGGGGGGTGTCCCGTCGCTCCGGCTGGCAAACGCCTGCCCAGAGCAGGGCACGTCCGGCAGCGCCACGGCAGGAACGTTGTCGGGGCGAGGGAGGGCAGGGAAAGGCTTGAAACTTCGCAGCGAAAGCCCCAAACGCGCCGAAATCCGAGGGCCGGCCGGGGAGGCGGCTCGGGCTGATGCTCACCTTCGTGCCGCACCCGCAGCCATCGGTGTCTGCCGTCCCCGTCCTCCGCAGCCGTCAGCGGCGCCTCTAACCCCAGCGCCCCCCGGCTCGCTGCCGGCGCGGCTGCTCGCCCGCACCGCTCCCGAATTCACCCCAGGGCGTGAGGTGGGCACCGCGGCTGCCCTGCCCCCGGCCGGCGGCTCTGCCTGGCTGCAGCCCTCCCCGGCTGCCATGCGGGCGCGGCTCGGCGCTGCGCGGCTCGGCGCTGCGCGGCTCGGCGCTGCGCGGCGCATCCCCAGGCCGCTGCCTGCCAGCGGGGCGGGACGGGGACAGGGGGAGTCGCTCCGAGCCGTCTGCTTTCTCCAGGTGAGGGGTGTCCCCCTCCCGCCCCGGTCCCGGGTGTCCCCCAGCCTGCCGAGTCGCTCTCATGTCTCAACAAGGAGTTTGTCGAAGTCGTCTATTTGAATCCGGAGGAAGGTCACTACCCTCTGCACCTCGGTGACCACTTGTGATTGCAAAAGCACAGACCCCTGCACTGATTTCCATAATCATCAAGGGTCGTGACATTTTTTGGCCATGTACATATGCACACATATACACATGTACATATACAGCACATAACCTAACCCTAACCCTAACCCTAACCCTAACCCTAACCCTAACCCTGACCCTGACCTGCATATATACACATATGGGGCGTATATGCCCAGTCTGTAGGCGTGTGCCCACTGGGACAACGTTCCCTTGGTTGGATGCGGGGCACGGAGCTGCAGCAGCCTCAACTCTCCTGGGCTGTTGCCTCCAGCATGGTATATTTTCCTCTAACAACTTACATTAAAGATAATGCTGGAAAGAGGCAAAAGAGTTTAATGACTTACACCCAAGGTGGTATTTATGCTGCAAATGCATACACTGTTTAAACCTGAAAGGCCAAATCACTACCAAACATACAAAAACCCTACATTGCCTTTAATGCCCAGCTCTGCCTTCTGACAGGAAAGATGTAATGCTCAGATCTGTGCCTCTCTGGAGAGGCATTTTTGTTTAATTGTCTTTTCTACTGGGACTGGTGATGCACAAAGTAATTTGGAAAACAGTAGGAACCAACAAGAATCTCCAGCAAGACTTGGTGTTAAATCACATTTAAATGCCCAGGGAACTTCCTGGTTTGTGTCAGCTTCTTGTTCCCTGCTCTTCCTCAACTCTGGCAGGACTTTAAATAAAGTTAAGGACAAGTAATTTAAATAAACAATCAAGCAAATCAAAAACAAACAAAAACAACCAAAAAACCCCGAAGCACCAAACCCAACCCAAAGCAAATTAAAAATCTCACTCAACATAGATGTGTTTTAACATGTGTGTTCAAGATCTAACTTTTCTTGACAGCACATGAAAATTGTTTGGCTACTGAACAACTACAGAGTTGAGGTAAAAAGAGACTTCCATGTATGGTGAAATAGTTTCATCCTCAGTGTAGGAACTTCTTTTTTGCCACACAACCTGAAGCGTGTGATTTGGATCTTTTACAGTCTAAACCCTGCCTGGAAACATTTTAACTGCCATAGAAAAATAACAGTAATAATATTCCCATTTGTAGACAAACTACCACAGCCATTTCTCCGAGCTGGCCATTAGAACTACAGTATTTAGATCAACATGCGTGACTATCAGGCAAGGAAAAGAAAAACCTGTCATTACTCTTTTTGTTATGGTTTTAAAATGAAGCCCCCATCTTCTTCAGTCTCTCTGCTAATAATGGTAGATTTGCTGTTTGTGTATGGTGATAAATCTAAGCTAGATGTTAACTAGCAAGGTCTATGCATCACTTGAGTACCGCTTAAGCACTAAATTGGAAGATGAAATATTTAAGTGAAACTTAAATTAAGCAGAAGCCATGTGTTGTCCTTCTGGCAAGGGTGAATTGGGCCCCCAGAAGCTGATTTTACTTGGGACATAGCATTGATAAGGGATAAGGATATGACAGGAGAGCTGATGGACTCTTTGGTCAGCTTAGGTCCTTTTGGAGAAAGTGAGCCCAAATTAATTCAGTTTAAATTAAGCCTCATCTTGCAGGTCAACGTGTGTAGCCCTAAGGTGAGAAAAGACCCAAACTGAGAAAGCAAAAGGAAAATGGAACCTATTTTAAAGAGCAGTTCCTCAGTCAAATGCACAAAAAAGGAGGATGAAGAAAGAAAAATTCAGGAGAGGTCTCTCTGGTGGGACCATGCTCCAGGAGGCTGGTTACTACATGGAGGACTTTGAACTTACACTTGAAGTCATCAATGGCTATGGGGTTAAGGATATAGAAATGGAAATGAGCATAACTGAGACGAGCAAAAAGCTTAGCAAAGTAGGCATGTCATGGGAGAGGACAACACCTATAACCAAATTCTATGAGAACTTGTGCTTTAAACAACAGGTTCAGGCCAAGGTTTTAAATTATCAACTCTTTTTATTGTAAAATGCTCGAGTCAACTGCCTGACTTCAGTGGCATGTGGCACTTGGATGAAGCACTGAAGGGAACAATACATTAAAAAAAGAAAAGTGTCAAGCACAACAAAATACCAAAGGCAGATAGATCCATGCCAGTGCAGACTCCTGCCTCTGTACACCAAAAGAGCTGATATTTTTAGATGAGGGTAATATGTAGCTCCCACCTATTGGGGCCAAGTGACTTCAGATATGGTGCCAACCACAACATTGCTTGTTAGGCTGGGAAAGACGGGCAATTGCTGAAGAAGTGTTAAGCAGGGAGGAGCTGTTTGGGGAAAGATGGCGAGAAGTTACCATAAATGCAACTATTGGGCTGAGCAGACATAATTAACGGAGCTGTTCCAAGATTAGTCCCTGGGGCAAATTTTGTTCACTTATGAATCTGGTCAAAAATTAGAGGAGTGCTAGTGAGATGCTGAGATGCATTGTCCATCAAGGGGAGAGTTAAAACACCACGCTTATCAAGGTGAGTGATATTTAGGGCTACAGCAGTGGTCATGAGAAGAAACATAAAATACTGGGAAGTCCAAGGTCACCACCATAAAGACAAATAACAGGAATTTCAAGTAGAAGATGGAGACTCGTCAGCTAGAAGTAACAGCAAAAGAGAGCGGTGCTTATTCAATCACAGGATGACTAAGAACTATAACTATAGCATGGCTCTGAATAAAGTAAATACAACCTTAGGCTGTAGAAAAGACAGAAGAGGGACATTTAAATGCTTTATGGAAAGCCCCAGAGAGATCTCACTTGGAATTACACACAGTTCTGGTCACCCATATTTTGGGGATATCAGTTCTGACACAAGGAATATATAGCCTATACCACTGGAGGGATGCCATTCAAGTACACATCTGCTGCTGCCTAAGAAAATAAAAGTAAAATTGAAAAATGATAGCTTCCTATAAATACATCAGGGAGGAGAACACTAGGAGAGGGCGAGGTACTTCAAGGTCAAAAAATGTATTTACATAAGAATAAAGGGGTGTGAACTTGAATATACCCAAACCTTTCAGTCACGAGAGGTTCTGAAACAGTCCTCTGGTAGGAACAGAGGAAAAGACAATTACTTTTAAGCTGAAATTTGATAATTTCAGGGAAGAGGTTACAGGATTTGGTGGTTTGAAACAGGAAGGGACTGGATTTGATGGCCCAGGATGAACTTTGCTAGCCTTACATTCCTATGCATGCAATACTATTGTCTGTGCATTGTCACCAACGTATTGCTACACATCCTGCTGATGGTCCACACCCAAAATGTGAGTCTGCCTCTGCCAAACTGCTTTGCAGGGAACTCTCTCCAGCAGACCTGGCTCACATTGACCTTCAACGCAGAAAAGAGAGGGCTATGGATAAGAGAGACCAACGGGGCCTGGGAAAACCTATGCTGTTAGTTAAAAAACATCTTATGTATATGTAGTCCCTTTGTTTCCTTATTGGAAACAGAAAAGACAGGTAAGTCCCACAAAGAGGGGTGTTCCTTGTTCTGTATAGGATTAGCAACAGGGGTAAGAAGAACAAAAACTATTAAAATTAGATTTTAAAGCATCAAAATAGTAGCACACAACAAGCGACTTAACAGGATATGTTTTGCAAGGTACCGAGTCCTCCAACATTTATTGATTTCAGTGGAAGAACAATGTAGTTAGCACCTCACAGGGTAAAGCTCCTGCGTAATTAAAGGCCAAGGAGGACTTCTGTATTTTCTTAAATGTCCCAGGGGAATTGCTTAGTCTATAAACAACATATTCTAATGGTAAAGAGGCATCATGGGCAGTAATCTTTCCTGCACTGACAGAATCAATGTTTTCCTCCTTGATGGGCATATCACAATTCTTATTTACTGTCCATGCAGTTCCAATATTTTACATCTATCTGAACTAAACTGAGAGAGGAAGGGTTTAATTAGCCCTGTTTTGTGATTTACTAAGGTGCCCTAATGGACCACGTTATTCTCTGTCACTCCATAATGGTCTTTCTGTATCAGTGCATAGATAAACAATGTATCATTTCACTGGGATTCTAAACATATATCCCAACATATATAAGGAGCTTTGGATTTTTAACCTTTAGTATCTGATGTTTCCTTACTTTACAGAGGTTGGCTACCCTTCCTAGGAGACACAAAGCACTTTCCCTGGATCTTCACAGTGCTGATCTGCAAAGGTTTGACGGGAGTGAAGACGGAGATCCATGGAGGAAGACAAGAAAATGAAAAACAGAGTCAAAACCTTGGGATATCTCTGGGACATAAAGGTAGTAACACTGTACTATGTGTGCCACTGAGCAGGAGAATCCTTAAGTGAACTGTATATTATTTGTCTTTTATGAAACACTGAAAATGCTTGCCGAGAGGCATAGCATGTGAAGTACATCAAACAAATATTTAAATTAAGCTGAATAGATAACAGCCTGAGGGCAAGAGCAGGAAAAGACAGTACAGGGAGCCTCAAGGGACACAGATTTATTCGCAAGAGGAGCATCATCTCTGGGAATAGGTTGATAGGACAGCATCAGTTTTATGGCAGTAAACATAGGAAACTACGAGAAAGCTGAAGTGAAGACCAGGAAGACTGAAGACAACACCACAGGGATATGCAGAGAGGTAACGGGGAAAGAAGGCTGAGGTGGAGCATACTACAAGTTGAAAAACTGCTTCACCTGGAAAAGAAACCAAAGCATGGATTCAAAGAAGAGATGAAATGGAGGAGGAAGGAAAAAATTGAGAAGGGAGACAGGGAACAGGAGACTGCAGGAATGAGGAGATAAGAAGAGACATGAAGGTCAGATTCATATGACCTGGAGCAGAACCGAGACATGGCAACTTCTGTGATATCTCAGCTCTAGAGGGTGACAGACAAGTCAGGCTATCAGCAACTGCCACCTCCTGGCATTCTCTGTGGTCAACAGCAAGAGGTGATTGTGACAGCAACATTAGCACCTCCAAAGGATGATGTGAGGAGAAGCCTGGTTGGCGGCATTCAGTGAGGGCCGGGGTTTTGTCTAAGGCAGTGCTGAGGTAGGGTAGAACAAAGCTATTCCAGAAATGTATTTTGACCAGCAGGCCCAGAAGATGATTGAATGGCGTGTCACAAATTATCATTCACGACAAAGACGGGAGAAGAGACATCCAGCACTGCCTATGTGATTACTACAACCTACTTCTCTGCACGTACTCTTTTCAAACACTGTTAGTTATATTTTGTGTGACAGAACACACAGGTGGACTTCCTTAGAATTTTGATACCTGCAAGAGAGAAGTCGAGTATATTGTCAGAACTGCAGACAGCTAGGGAGAATGAATTTATTTTTCAATGAGCCAAGCAGGGTCCTCAAAGCCTGCAATCCATTACTAAAGGTATTATTAGTATTGTTAATTTTTCAGTGTCTGCGAGCAGCATAATTTGGAAACAGTCTCAACTAGTCCTATAT
Organism: Chionis minor; assembly: GCA_013398295.1. Lineage (NCBI taxonomy): Eukaryota > Metazoa > Chordata > Aves > Charadriiformes > Chionidae > Chionis > Chionis minor. The sequence goes on along the minus strand of VZSF01003333.1, from coordinate 6,623 downwards.
TCTCTTTACAAATTTTGCTTATTGAAAGCGCTAGTCAAATTGTATTTCTGTGAGCGCTTGAAACCAACAAAGGTGAATGCTGCTGCCAAAGGAAGTGATTTCACCCTCCCCTCTCCTGGTCACTTGTTTTGTCCCTGTTTCCTTCCTTAAAGTCACACAGGCATTTGGGCAGTGAATCAGATCGGGGTTAAAACTAAACCAGGGAGAAAGTGGTGAATTTGGGAAGAGACAACCTCCCTAGCACAGGGACAGCTTCCCCAGGCCAAATGCGTTTGTGGACTTCACCTGGCAGCCTCCACACTCTGCTGCCAGCTGGGAAGACAATCCTGTCACCAGCCCCTGGAGGCTTAATCCTGTCAGACTGAAAACCACAGTGGCCCAAGGAAATGAGAAAAGCAAATACATTCCCTGTTACATTGCATCTTCCTTGTTGGAGGTGCATTACAACTTTTCTGTGATACTGCTCTGTTGTTACTAATGTGGTCCTCCACACTGGCCCACGAAGATAATTAGGGGGCTGGAGCATCTTTCTTATGAGGAAAGGCTGAGGGAGTTGGGTCTTTTTAGTCTGGAGAAGAGAAGACTGAGGGGGCATCTCATCAATGTTTACAAATACCTAAAGGGAGGGTCCTGGGAGGAGGGTGCCAGGCTTTTTTCAGTGGTGCCCAGTGACAGGACAAGAGGTAACAGGCACAAACTTGAACATAGGAAGTTCCATCTGAACACGAGGAGGAACTTCTTTACTGTGAGGGTGGCAGAGCACTGGGAGGGGCTGCCCAGAGAGGTGGTGGAGTCTCCCACTCTGGAGACATTCCAAACCCGCCTGGACGCCATCCTGTGCAACCTGCTGTAGGTGGAGCTGCTCTGGCAGGGGGGTTGGACTAAGTGATCTTCAGCAGTCCCTTCCAACCCTGGTGATTCTGTGATTCTCTGATTGGTCTTTAGACATACACGTGTAAAACATTATTTTCCAGGTTGGGTCTGTTATTTTTATTCTTACCTAACTTAAAAAAAATAATTCAGGAAATGTAATATAGTGATCTGGGGATTTCTGAAGCTATGAGCAGTTAGTCATGAGTTTCAGCTAGATGATTCAGCTAGAGGTGAAGGTCACGCCAGATGTCCCCAGAATGGCAATTTCGCTTGGATTTACAGTAAGGTTTCACATTTTGTGTATTACTCAGTACCATGAGGTTTTAATGATCCTCAGGCAACTTATATGGAAGCAAACATTTTTTATTATAGTTTTTCAATTATACAATTACACTATTGTGTATCTGGAAGAATAGAATGTTTACTCTAGAATTTAACAAATTAGCACGGACTACATGCTCTCTGTTTCTCAAGTGAGAGAGCCCAGCCAGCTGACCCCAATTTTAATTCAGTTCTCATATGAAAAGAATGTGAGGATCTAAACAGAATTCCTTCAGACTCCTGTTATTTCTGCCAGTGTAGCCTTACATTTATTTTTATGCCAGTAGCTTTTAAAGCCGTGGATTAAAATGCACCATAAACAATAGTTTATTACTATGTTTTCGAGTTCTTGATGTCTGATATGGTACAAAGTAAGCATTTGCAGCAAATTCCAAATTAACTAGCTCTTGCTGACAAGGAATTCGTGTTTCCTCATATGAAACATCACTTATACACCAAGATCACAAGAAACCAAAACAAATGCATGTTTTCACTGAACTCCTCACCTGCCCTCTACCCAGGAGTACAACCCCTGCAGGGCTATTTCTGAATTCCAAACCCCTGAGTAGCCGGAAGCAGATGGCCATTTTCTTAAATCAACTTTACAGAGAAATGTTCCCTCCTTCTCCCAACAAACAGGGAATCTCCTCTCTTCCACTTCTGAGTTATTCTGGCCCAAAGCCAATGACAACTTCAAGCTGCTGTATTTTGAGACCAGGCAGAGCAAGGCACAAGTGCTGACATCCTGTGACAGCAACGTCAGTGGCAAAAAATTCCAGCGGCTTCCCATGGACCAAGGTTTCTCCTATCAGGAAGATTCCTAGTGCTCTGCCAGGAGGAATAGTGCATACTCATATTAATAAGAATCCAATCTATCAGTTGTGGGCTTGGGACGTTTTTATACAAAGAAAACCTAAGTCAGAAGATTTTTAGAACTCATTTTCAAAATGCACCATTTATACTAATTTCTCTGTCTCCCCCATCTGTGTAGTTAGAGCTGGCTTTAAGAAGAAATCATAATAAACAGTTCTCAAATCATTATATTAAAAAACCCTACCACCTTCTGAAATCATTTCTCTAATGTGTGACAAGTGATTGTCGGAAGCAGCATTAGAATCAGATCTCAGGGGCGAGAGCAAGGCCAGGGGATTTCAGGAGATTGCAGTTGAAATCTTCTGGAGTTCATTTCTGGAACCAGAGAGCTCAGACCTGAAGAGGAGGTAAGGGAGAGACAGGCTGTGTTTTGGGTATCTGATTCAAAAGCATAGCTGCATGCTGTTTGGATGGCAGTGAGGACACAGAAAGAATATTAAGTGGATATGGTTTCCTCTTGAAAGGATAGGAAAAATAAAAGTCAAAGTCATTAGAACACAGTAATTACCATCTGTATATGTTTTTAAGTCCATCTAATCCAGATCCCCCATCCAGCAGTGATTATTGCCAGAAACTTCAGAGGAAGGTGCAAGAAGCCCTACATTAGAGATTGTGATGAGAAGCTGTTCTGCGTGGAGATCACATCTTAATATCTGTCTGAAAAAGGCTTCTGTCCTTAAAATAGGTGTCTCCCCTCTAACACACATTGCACCACCAGATATTATACATCCAGATATTCTTGTTGCCAGCAGACCGTTGTAGAATTTAAGGATAATTGATGATTCAATCAAGTAACATGCTTTTTTGTATCACAGGACATTATATTTTATGCAGTTACTGTTCTGTAACTGTATTCGATGAAAGCATCCCCTCTACAAAGGCATTTGGCAGTGAACTGCAGACATGAAGATGTGGAGCTGCTTCCTCTTCTCACAGTGGTTTGTTTTAGTAACTGGTCATCTCTACTGCTAAAAGTCTGTGCTTTCTTCATGTGTTAAAGGTGCAAAACGTCTACTTCTAACCAGTGGTTTCTGCTAAACTTTCCTGTGCTGGAGAAAAGAGCCTTCTGGTACACAGCAGTACCTTCTTATGGTGATTGGTCTGCTCTGGACTCAAGCTGCTTTGTCCTTTTTTACAAAGAAAATCAATTGTGCTCTGCAGTCTCTCAGAGCAAAGGATTTTTCTAGCCCTCACAGTTGCCTATTGCTTTTCTCTGTTTCCTCCCCTCTTTTTCATTGTTTCCTGAAGAAGCGTGGGCACAAATACTAAATATCATATTTTAATATCAGTGTCCTCAGTGCTAAATGTGAAGGTGTTATCGCCCTCTTCTACTGGCTACATCTCTGCTTATTCACCCAAAGATCTTGACAGTTTTTCATAACACAAGTTCACAGTAGGAGCTCACATTGATTTGTTCTGAAACCAGAAACTCTTAATTACTCCTCTCCGGCTGACACCCAGACCATGGTTCTGTAGCCACGACCTGCATTCTGTGTTTGCATTTATTCATTAACATCTAATTGTGTTACAGTACATTTTGATGGAACGGGCCCACCTCACTTCATGATCCAAAATCACTGCATACTACTACCAGGTCCAAATACCCTCTCTGAGCCAGGCTGTCCATATCAGCCAGTTATGGGATAGTGGCAGCTGAAGGGATGAAGTCTTGGACTTTGTTTTGCACAGAGGCAAGTCAGGATTGTAGTGAAAGATGGCTCCAGGCAGAGCTGGTTTCAGTCTGGCTTTGCTGCATCTCTCACTCATCAAAAATGAATCAGTGGGAATGTGAGCATGTTGGTTTTATATGCTCAAAAGTGTAGGCAGCTCAGAGTCCACAAATAAATATGTGGCTACCTAGCTGCTAAAATCTGTAAGAGCAATCCGCGTGGAGTGCAATGGCGATATGAAATTGCACCTGCAAAATTGAAAATCAAATCAGAACTTCACCAATAAAGAAAGTGCTCCTTTTTCCTGTCAGCATGTCTATTTGAGATATTTTTGCAGATGTGGCACACAGTCTTGAAGGGCTTAAAGATGGGAATTGGAGTCATGGTCTATCTGTGTTTTCAAGCCTTGTTTTTCACTGGAACAACGTCACATCTGCCAGGAATCTTCATCAACAGGGAAAGTTCCACTATATTGCAAAATCCCTCCTGTGCATCAGCTCAAAATGCATCTGCTGATGGATCTACACAAGAAGAGTTATGATATTTACATTTTCACCCCCTGGGACTGCAGCAGCAATTTTGGAGAGACAGAGAGTTATATCAGCAGAACTTTCTAGCTTAGGAATATGCAGTGGTGAGGGAACAGAGTAAATAATCTTTTGAAGTCTTTCTGCCAATGACATTTAAAAATGCCTTTGGGGCAGGGGAGAGAAGACAGAACATTTTTTTAATGCTCCTAAAACTCAGTAACTTCCAGTACTTAATTTTAACTAAAGATAGGTGCAATGCTGTTTTACATGCAACAGAAGATATTACAAGACTATGAGAAAGGAGCTCAATCACTGTAATCATATGCATGGCACCTATACAAATATTTGGCATATATTCAACCATTCCATGCTTATTTTTAATGAATCCAGATAATGTATTTAGCCACTGCTTTGAGTATGTTATGCTCCTTTGCAACATGCTTGTTTGTAAAAATGTCAGCTAGCAAAAGGGGAACGCAAAAAAGTCAGGCCAAGTATCTGGAAGCTTGTGCCAAATCTAGAGGTGATCTCTGCTTCTTTACAGTCAGAGAAGAAAGAAACCTTAAACTTTTTTTCTTTTGCAACATGGATCCGCCTAGAAATGCACAGAGCTATGAAAAACATCCAGTCCCTTCTGAACGTTGTCCTCCTATTTTCCAGGACAGAATCACTCTGCAGCACTTAAACCTATCAAGCATCTCTTTCCCAAGTCTGCAAGTTACCTGCGGGTTGTCATTGCTACAGCATGCTCAGAGTGCCTCTCCAGGGGGCTGGGGGGCTTTGCCTCCTGCCTGAAGTCCCACCTTGGTGCTTATCTCCTGCCTGGAGTTAAATGTGGGGCAGCTTAAAGTAGGCAGCTCAATATTACCCAAGCTTTTTCAAGAAGTTCCAAAAGCCATGTCCAGAAATAGAGCCAGCTTCAGTTGCTGCAGGGTTCACTACTTACTCAACAGTCTTGTGGTCAGACCAATTTCCTGAGCTAAGGCTTGCCCAGAGGGAGGTGACTATGCCGGGTACGAAAAGAATGTCCTGTGTGCCAGGTGATGCAATGCTCCAGATTAAGGGAAAAACTTCTTTGCTCTGCTCTGCAGGAGGCTGAGTCCTTGCGCAGAACTGGAGTCACAGGACCAAGAGGGGCCTCCTGCAGTGTGCAGCCAACTGCCTGGGGCACCAAACCTCATGTATAAAGGCATCTCAAGCGCAATCCCAGAAAAAGACCAAGTTCAGGCACCTCTCTGGTAAGTGGTGGTGAACCCCAGCCCTCCCCAACTAGTGCACTGGAGGTGCCAGGGGTCCTCGTACGATCCGTGGGCAGGCAGCCCCATATGTCCCCCGAGGAGAAGCATCCCTCTGGGTCTCTCCATTGACTGCAGACCATACGTGAGTACTCCACAAGAGGCCAGACCTCCTCCACCTGACTGACACCTACGCTGCGCCCATGGCTGCTGCACTGAGCCCCACACTGAGCCCCTTGCTCCCACTGGCACAGGAGGCCACTGCAGAGCAGTGGGGAGCCCTCCAGTTTGCTTTCTAACATCTATTCATCTCTAGCTCAAAGGTAAGAAACAATTCTTGAAGGAATAAGTTTTGCTCATGTCACATTAGAGACTTCTGGGACTATTCAGTCTACTACTATACACACACACACACACACACTTGTTTAAAAAGGTATCTTAGCTTTCATTTACAACACTTAGTGATTGTCTCCTGTTAGGTTAATGGAAAAGATGTTGATGTTAACACTTATGATAAATGTATACGATTTCAGTTTTACTCCAGCCTGCCTTCTTATTTCAGCAGCAGCATTAAATATATACAATAATTCAATATATACAATTGCACGACTTGCTCCTTTTTATGTCTCTCCAAACAGAATTCTCTACACCATATATACCAAGGTCTCTTTTCCAGTGTACTAAGCAATCAAAAAAAAAAAAAAGGAAGAAATGTAGCTTATTTTTTCCGCACAGATGAAATCAGAGTGCATTAATAATAAGAATAGCTGTGCAGCCTGCTTGCCTGGGAGGCAGCCATCGGCCCAGCGGTGCTGCCCAGGACAGGTACTGCTGCTCATTTCTGCAGCAGCCCAGAGACACGTGCTGCACCGCAAGGAACACTGCCAAGGGCAGGTGGGACAAACTTGTGTGGGATGTGAAATATTCATCACGCTTGTTTGGTGTAAATGAACATAAACAGTGGGAATATCCTGTCTGCAGAAGAGAAACTGTAATCACTGCGTTCTCTTCTACAGTGCATACAGAGCTGTGTACACACCATCGCTGCCTCCGTGCCTTCCCATGTATGTGGTTTTGCTTTGACTTCTTGCCTGCCCTCACTATCACAGAATCACAGAATG
>VZSF01003332.1:210831-289817 GCA_013398295.1 Chionis minor | reverse complement strand
CTGCGAGGTTTGGGTGAGTGGCCAAACCACGACATAGGCATTATCCACATTTAGGATCTTTTAGGAATTTACCCGCAGATTACTAAATAAACTATTTATCAACATTGCTTGGGCCATTCAATCAACTTTATTCTCCTGTATAAGGCCATGAACACTTCATAAGCCTTAACTAAAAATCAACAGAGCAGGCCCAATTCAGTTTTCTGCGTTTGAAAGTAAAACAGCAGCTACAAATGTGAGGGAGTGTTTCTACAGGCTTCTATTATAACATTCTTGGCAGTTCCCTTTGGAGTATTGCAAGACAGATTATCCACTTTAGGAAAACAAGGGGAAAGAAACAGAAACAAATGAACAAAGAAGCAGAAGGAAATGGAGAAATCTTGCATTGAAACACAGTTGCTGAGACAGCAGCGAGGCACTCAGAGAGGTGTCTCTGTGCGAAGGAACCTCTCAGGTAAGTTAAGTGAAGAATTTCCATGGGAGCATCTGCGCTTGTTAGGCATCTTTTTTGAACTGCTACCCAGTTTCTGTGTTACCAGCTAATAAAGCAGCTGTAAAATTTAATGGCTGAATAATTGTTATTTTTTCTGTCTCCACTGCGGAATCCCACTGCCACTTATCTCTCGCAATGTGGAGCTAAAGCTCCCACATCGCAAAACGGACAGAAGTAAGGAACTTACTTGAGACAGTTGTGCAGCTGAAATATCATCTGCTGTATTTATTGTTCAACTGTGCATCTGTCTGCTGCCTTAATGATGTGTAATCATCAGAACCAATTAATAAAAACACTTTTCAGAATTCACTCTAACGTTTTGCATGGAGTTCTTGTCATATCCAATTCTATTTCATGCTAGTGATATAGCACTTTCATCATATCTGAGAAATTTTTGAGAAAATAAAAATGTAAGAGGTTCCTGTTATGGAGGAGTGTTTCACAACTTTAGTATGCTTGAATATATACTAAACTTTCCTTCCATAGGAAATCCCTGTGGGATCAAAGCTCCCAGGGGCTTGAAGACAGAAAGAGGTGATTTTTTCTGAAGTCTTAAGGAAATTCTGTTTTCCTAGGGAGATGGAGAGGTATTTATATTAAAGATCAAGGGGGCTGAAACACTTGGGGATTAAATTACTGTACCTATTGATTATGGGGAAAAAAAAAAACCCAACCTCATCTGGAAAAGAACTAAAGAACCACAAATGCATATCAGTTGGAGTATTAGTAACACTGGTCTGATCTTGTAATACTAGTTAAAAGGTAGCTCAAATATTCATGTAGATTTAATTTCAGTGGTGTAGCTGGGAGCACAAATAACCCTCAGCAAGAGATACAATCACTTCTTAATCCCAGTTCTCTGAAAATTACAGCTGAAGATATTTTAAAATAAACATCCAATGTTAAGATCACTGTTATGCAAAATTAAAGTGCTATAAAAGCCAGGCTGTCTTTATTTTCAGAGAGCACATAAAAGCCAGCTTGTGACAACTTTTGGTTTTTAAAAGCCCCATGATACTTTTTTAAGAAGCAGAGTGTTAATTTTCAATTTTCTGTCCAAATCTAGCATGGGTACTTATTTTCATTCTATTTTTAAAAAATCACAATTGTTCTTTTAAGTGAGTACATTATAATTACCTTCTCCCCCTAAAAATCAAGATAGGGTATGTTGTTCAGCAGCCACCAGATTCTTATAAATGTGAATGCATTTCACCTGCAGCCAGTTCATATTTTAAGATCAAATAATCCCATAACCTAATGTTTAGGATGCATACTTCAGTGCATATACATGAAGATAGGTTGTCTCCTCCTTACATTTCGTAGGCTAACATCTCAGGAAAATATTAAATGACATCCTCAAAACAGTATTGAACTTTTTGAGTCAAATGATGTCAGGAGGAATCTTTACAATGATTTCTGCTGACTTTGAATTAGGCCCTTTCGGAATAATAAAATAAAATAGGATGACAAGAAACAAAAATAAAAATCTGACTCCATTGAAATTAGCAACAGTTTTGTGAGTGATTTCAATGCAGCCTGTTTTTCATCCAAAGAAAGTTTTTTGTTTTACTTTGGTTCATTTTAAGCGAGAGGGAGAAAAGGTGGTTAATGACAAGAAATGGTGGTTGCTGCTGCTTAATCTAGTTCATTTTGGCATTAGCAGAGCATGTGAAAGCAACGCAGGTACTAAGTAAATATAGGTTTTAAACCATGAAATAGTAAGTGACTATAATTTAAACTCTCTTTTCTGGACAGCAGGGGGAAAAACATTTGCAATCAACATCTCACATTTAACATTTAAATGAGGGTACAATTTAAAGGGGAAATTAAAATAACTACAATTCATCTACACTAGAAAAAAAAATTAAATTCCAAGAGAAGTTTGTTCATGGTATAAAAGTTAATAAAATGACATAATAAACAGACAGTGCAACAGATAACATAGTAAGACAAAAAAAAAAAATTCTTAAAAACCTCAAATGCTGATAGGGGAAAAAACTAGATTAACATATAAGAATTCCCCCTAACGCACTTTATTGGTGCTTGCAATAGAAGTGTTTAATACAACCAAAACATTAATGAAAGTCCCATCTGACAACTGATCCCAGTGGAAAGAATGGTAAAAAATGCAGAAGGTACTAAAGTACTAATTCATAGTTCATACGGTACTATAAATCACAACAAAAGGACAGAGGAAACTATATGGATAAGTGGAATGATAACATTAGATTCTATTTCCAAGTACCTCAGGGATACTGAGAACAGATATGTTGTGCATTAGCTCATTTGTCTACTTGTATATACAATGCAGAAGGAAGCATACTGATCCCATACATATCTTAGTTAAATAATAAATAAATTGATGGAAATGTTCATTAAAAATAGCATTTCTTAACCATGTAGAACAGACCTGAAAGAAAACTGTATAGAAAGAGCTCGGGGGAATTCTTGTTAAACAATAGAAAATTCTGCAGGACAAACACCCTTACAGCCAATCTGTTATCCCATTCTTCAGTGCAAACATATCAGGGACATACCAGGATCAAACATGGGAAGGAAGATGGACTAGAATATGCAGAACTCGATCCAGTCGCCATCAGCCAGAGGAGTCCCTGTGAAGAAAGAGCTGAAGCAGCTCAGCCCTTGTGCTACTCTGAGTTGTGTTTCAGGTTGGTTCAAACCCAGCTGTACTGAGGACTGGGATTACTTTGAGTTTGCCAGCAGCATCTGGCACTTTAAAAAAAGAAAGAATTTGAAAACTGGAGTTAAAATACCGTCTTTCTCTTCTTCTGCTTCCCTCTTTTCTGACATTATATACACAATTTACATAATATATATGATAAAGTAACTGTTTTGCTACTAATCCTTTGCCCACGCACACATTTTCTTTCAAAAAGTTAATGAAAAAATTAATATTTTCTCTAATGTTACAGACTTAGTTTATTACTTAGGTAAGGTGGTGTTACAAAGCAGTCATATAAAAATTGTTAATTTCATAGTGAACATGAACTAATGTCTAAATTTTCTATCTGAAATAGCATATTTAAAATGACAACTCTTTTACATTTAAATGTTACATTGCTCCATGTAGTTACTATGATTCACACTTATTTATGTAGAGATATGCTTATTTTACTGATTGTATATTTACTGTTTTATTCTTCTTAGCATCGCACTCTAGTGCCTAGAAAGCTGTGAGAATATGAATTAGGTCTTTTTGTGTGTGTGTTCTCACAAATAATCAAGAAATTATTAACAAAGCTCCACTAGTAGAATTTAAATAGTGTCAGAATTTGACTTGCAGATCTCAGGACGAATTTGCAAGGTTGACTGTCAGAATAGGTTTTTGTTTTTTAAAAAAAACTTGTCAACAGAGTACACTTAAGACAGAGTTAATGAGAGACAACACACAGAGAATCCAATTATACATTTTTTACAGATTGCTTATTGGAGTATAAGTATGCTTTAATAGCATACACAAAGTCAAAAAGCCCACATAAGAATAGTCAAGATAATTGAGGACAAATTTATTCAGAGGATACAGAAATTAAAGCATAGATCCTTACTTTAGAAGCTACCACCTGGGAATTACTTCTAGACTTGCTAGGACACAGGGATTACAGATGGGTAAGAGCAGTGTGCAACATTGGAACTTAAGATAAGGCCCAGGAAAGCAACACATCGGTCTATATGAAAATAAACCCAGGCTCTTAAAACACTTAATGCTTTCAGGATTCTGGATTAGAAAACTGTCAGACCAGATAGTCCCCTCTGTGCACTTTGGATGTCTTCCTATGGCTATCAAGACATAGGACTCTCATTTCAGTTTTGGTACAGGTCATGTAAGACTGCAATGGCTGTCGAACAACAGCATTCAAGAAGTAGCTGTCCTTCTGGGAACAGGCATTTTTAACAGCTAACATTCCTCTCTTTAAGAGGTGTGAAGGGTACTGTCACTCTCAATCTAATTAGTTAAGTTTAATACTTTTGTAAAGTTTGAGTCTCATCAGGCAAAGAATTGTCTAAGTTCCAGTTTAGAGAAAATAATGCAAACTTTCCCCTTCAGTCTGGAATATCCCATGTCTCTTAAGCACAGATGTAGCATTTTGTGGTCCTCATGTGTATCTAGCTGTAAAATATCCATTTAAATCCTTCAGCCAGGATACCAAATCCGTCCATATGCAGCAGCAAAGTTTCTGAGGTTTTGACAAGATTCCTAGGGAAAGATACAATGTCCGTGGTCTCCAAGGCCCTAAAAAGATTAGTCAAGAGTAGAGATTCATGTTTGTTCTTTTACTTTGGATATATGTTAGGAGTTGGGTGACAGTTCAGATCTTGCCTGGGGAGTGTAAGGACTCAGATGTGGTAGGTATATTACAAAAACAGCATTGGCAAACCATCCATCTCCCAAAGCGTATACACTGTAATTCCAAGATGAAATACGGAAGAGGAATACAAGCAATGAGGTAGAGAAGTACAAGAAAAGGGGATCACTTGGTCATCTTCATCAGCAGGTTTTTAAACAGAGGTCACGAAGATAAAGACCATCAAAGGAACATAATGAAATAATCCTGAAAGCATTTATATGAAGCTCCTCCCAAATATTCAGAAAGGCAGTGTTTGAAAATTGAACTAATAGGGAAGAGAGGCTGTCAGAATGGATTAATGGCAGGAGGATGAGAAATTATCATCAAGTTATCATCAAGTGAGGATAAACGGAGCAGAACTTTGAAAGTAACAACAAACATTTCATGCTTGATGTAACAAGGAAGAACAAGGAGCAGTAAAGAGATACAAAAAGAGGTGACATTTCCAAAATAATATTACTGGTAAGAATAATTTTGGATGGATATAAATAGGAATCAACTGTCAAGACAAAAGTGTGGTATAAAAGCTAGTTAAGTAGCAGTTGATAAAAATCTGGACAGGAATTGTAGCTGTTTGGTTGGATAGGAAAGGCAGATATTACTACAGGGAAACAGAGACATAATCTGCTGAATACAGAGTACAGTGAAATCACATCCAGGTCATGGGTTTGAGTGACAGGCAATGTTGTCCAGAAAATTCAGGAAAGGAAGTAGATCGCAGTGTTTTGGGAGGGGAAAGTAAGGGCTGCTCTTAGGTATGATCTTCAGTTGACAGATAATCATGAAGGGGTGTCAGGCAGGTTGACCAATATTTCAGTCTGAAATAGTAATAGGGAGGTAGTTTTGTGAGTCATAAATACATAAAAGAAAGTTGAATTTTTTGATGGCATTCAAGCATTAACTCATATAGTTAGTAGGTCATGAAAGGTGTTGTTTGCATTTGTTACGCATATTGGAAAAGAAGCACCAAAATAATCTTTGGCATAACTGAAAAACAATAGAAAAAATAATAAAAATATTTTACTCATTGGCATCACAGCAAATCTCCCTGTTCTGGAGGAAGTCTTATGCCACAGCTTTGTAGTAAAAAACTCAGACAAGTGAAGGCCACAAGAGAGGAACTGTAAACAATTTGAAAGCTGGACATGAATCTACTATAGAGCTGGACATATCATCAGGCTCGTTCTAACTCCAAAATTCATTTACTACATTTTTTTTAGTCTAGAGACACCTTCATTCACTTGGCTTTCAAAGACCTCTCCTGGAATTAGATGCATTAATAAACCTCTTTAATAAACAACTTCCAAAAGACAATTCCAAGAGTGGTTAGCCTTTCTGTTTGAGACACAGGACAAGTCGCCTGCATTGGGACACCAGGCTTTCGTCATCTATGGAGAGTGTGGACATTCTGTGTTCAGCTCCCTTTTTATCTTGTGATGCTCTAAGTCCTCCTCTCTATTTTCCAGAAAAGTGCACAGTTTCAAGGGAGCTACACAGGTGACTGTGTTGAACTTTTCCAGTAGAAGTAATTGCTGTCCACGGAATAGTTCAATATTTGTTGGCTCAAACATGCTCAGGACAGATTTTCTAGCTGACGGAACTCATACAGAACATAAGGTGCTTCACTGACACCGCAGAACAGCTTTTTTGGGTTTGGCGGGGGTTTTCTTGGGGTTTTTTTCACAGTTTTGCCTAAAGTTTCTGGCATAAGGCTTGTGATCTGAATATTTGAAAAGACAAATTTTGTGGCCACAATAAATTAACGTTTTTCTCCAGGACACATACATATAGATGGATAAAATAAGTTCATGGAAGGAATGTTTGGTTTTTTACTGTTATTTCTACTTTTTGACCACACACAAGGGTTTTTTATAAATAGTTTACTAAATCTGCAGAAGTTTACACAAGTAAAATTTTTGTGTAAGAACTGATAAAGTATATAGATTTGTATATATAACATAGGTTTACAACCTATGCAAAGAGAGCTGTAGCTATTAATGTGTGTCAGAATCCAAACAGCAAGGTACTTACTATTGCTCATAATGACAATACACAGAGACAGACATTTAATGTTTATTGTTTTTTCCTTTTGTTTCCCTACCCAAGTTCAATGAATGAGCTTCAAATACATTCTGACTTCTTCCATATATATGGTACAGTACACAACATTTTTCCTTGCCAGGCAATCTCTCATCCCAGGCTAGTCCTCCCTCTCATTTGACACATATACATACAAACTGTGTCAAGTTCTTCCATCTCAGCTTTTTGGAGCTGTGTGTTTTTATTTTTGTCTTTTAAAATTTTTTCACAACCTCATCAGCAAAACCCGTCTCCATTATTTTAAGTTCCTCTTTCCAAGAACAAAATTGGAGCATACATATCTACTGACCATTCGGCCCATTTTACAGTACTATTCTCAGGAAGAAGGCTAACATGATGAATAAATAAAAAATGTCTAAGAAAAAAAGTCACTGTTAAGGAGATTGTTCATTAGTAATGATAATAGTCAACATGATGAATCTGCTTCTTTTTAATCTATGTATATATTTGTCTATTTTTTCTGTTGCAGAGACAGTGGCATTTTAATAACTATATCTTTCAAGTCTGCAGTGATCCTAATGAAAATATACTTTATGTTATCAATATTAAAATTATAAGCAGTGTGCTTGGTTAATTGTTGCAGGTGCTACAGCATGACAAGTGAGTCATTACCATTTGGTGGAAACGTCCAAAGCCCAAGCAGTTTTTAAAACAGTTGTACAGATCACACCTGAAAGAAACTCACTGCAGAGTCCTCAGCTACAGGTTTGCCAATTACTGGAATGTGTAAGTGAAAGATAAAATTACTCACATATACATTCATTTTAATGTGATATACTTTATCAATAACAAGGAGAGCATGTCTAAGTGCACGGATGAATAAATTTGCAGAAATAATGGAAACAGAGTGTGACAAGTGTGTAAAATAATAAATCCACAAGCTAAAGGGGTTTGTTGATATTTATAAGATTTTCAGAGTAAAAGTCATGAAAAATTGTTGGAAGTATGGCTAGAATGAGTGTTGAAAATTCTGAAGTTTCATGCGGGTTAGAAAGATAACTCTGTCCTGGCAAAAGTGCAGCAGAGTGATGAGGGTTTCTAAGTCCACACAGTTCTGAAGATTATCATAAACTCTGATAAATGGGCATGTGTTACTTCAAATTGCCACCAACATACTATTCACTGCAGTGACCAGAAGCTCAATTTCTTCTCAATGAGAGGCTGAATAACTCCTGCTAAATAAAAAAAAAGTACCACAGGCTCATCGAAAACGACAAGACCAAGTGGCATTGATGAGTTCAGTCCATGTTGCTAGGGGCCCTCTCTCCCTGTAGTAAGTATGTCTTTGACACAACTAACTGAGGCAAAGTAAAACAGTGGAAAGATAATGGTAAGGATATTTTGGGCTCCAGTGCTTTAGCTTATCTGAGTCAAGATGGACCTGAGATGGATTATAACTACTGTACAATCAATATTCCCAGACTATTGGATAAATGTGTTTTAAACTGTGACTTGGACAAAATTTTGAAATCTATAACAATTAGTTATAAAATATGTATATGTTAGTAATCAATTACTTCAATGAATGTCCAACTATTAAAATTTGAAATGAGATTTAACACTGATATTTGGATTTTATGATGCCATGGAAACCATTTTTCCCCCCAGAAATTGACAGTACAGGGTCGATGTTAATTTTTTATTTAGAATTAACTTATTTTGTTTAAAAATGTGTTCTAAACAGCCAAGGATTTAATTATTGCCACTTTTTGTAGAATATAGGGTTAAGTTTATTTCAAAAATCCATGCTATCTGTAAGTCTGCTATCTGTAATCTTTCAAGGTTTTAGTGAAGACATATGTTTTGCTTCAATGTTTTGACATAAAGATAGTAGCAAGTTAATTAATTACAACTTGCATATTTGTTGTGAGAAAGTTGCTCTGCTAAATTAAAAACCTAGGACCTTTATCATGTCAATCATAACAGGATTTCTGCACAGAAACAATTTAAAATATTAGGATCACTGACTGTTAAAGTTTGAGTTTTGGTACATTGTCTTTAAATATCTCTACTATTTGTGATACATATGATACAGAAAAATGGACAGATTTATCAGCTGGGTTAGATCATTTTATTAAATTGGATCTAGATCAGTCTCTAAGCCTCCTTGTCTCTGGGGCCTGGGATTTCCAAAGAACAGTCTTACTGGTGAAAGTGGGGCCAAAGAAAGCTGTTAGTACCTCAGCCTTTTCCATGCACTGTGTCAACGAGGAACCTTACCCCACTCAACAGCCGTGCCGTATTTTCCCTAGTCATACTTTTGCTGTTTATATACTTATAGAAGTACTTTAAATACTAGATAAACCTTTGTGCCCTTGATATCCCTCACCAGATTCAGCTCCAACATTAATGCCTGACTTGGCTTTAATGGACTTACTTTAATCAAATAAGTAAAATTTTTAAGTCACTGGCACAGAAATTCTTTAAAGTTTTATGAAAAATGCATAGAGTAAAATCATCTAATATTGGGCAATAAAATTCCTTACCAGCTTCTATTCAGTCCTCAGCTGGTCAAAGCAACCATTCCTGTAATCATTCTGTGTTTTGGTGAAGAAGGAGCTGAAATGGCAACAATGTCAGATTCTGGTCCAAACTGAATAATTTCAGTACCTGCAATATACGGAACTGCCCACTGATCTGTTTACAGCTGGAATCACAGGAAAGGAGCACCTGGTGGTCATGAGATATATTTCAAGGTTAACTATCAACTAAATCCAACCATAAATTTTTATAAAGGTAAAAGTAAAATTCATAACCACAAGTAATGTTCTGTATAAAATAACAGCGTGCAGTACCTACTCCAGTTCAATTTGTGTTCCACTTAGGCTGAGGAAATGAGATTAGCATAGGAAATGAATGATGGATGTTGAACATGACCCTGTCATCAAAACTCTTTTGATTAGAAAGACACAGAACCTCTTACTCTGTATAATGTTGGTGACATGTATATTCTGTTGGATACTGCCACTGGTATCATTTCACGTATATAACCTTAGTAGGAATCACAATTTATTTTTCTGCGTTACACATTGAAATGGGCAGTAGAGCCTGTTGTCAGTTTCTTTGTTATATTTAATGAACATCTTTACATTTATACTAATTATCTTTTTCAACCTTTCTTCTCAAGTAGCCCCGAAGCTCAATTTTAAACATACTCAATTTTAAGCGTGTGCTGAAGTTCCTTTGATTCCAATGACCTCTGCATCACTCTAAATACACTTAATGCAGCAGAAATTATCCCCTTTTCTTTTCTCTGCTGATGGCATAAAATTTGCATTTTTTGTAATGTTCATAATCTGTTTTTTGCATATTCTCATTAGTGTACTTATTAGTGGATTTGCTGATGTAATTCTATTAATTTTGTATGGGCAATGCAAGGTACTATTACAGTTTTACAGGAGATTAGGGATCCAATTTTGCTAAATCCTGGAGACCCAGAAGAGATAAAGCTTAGAAGAGAGGGAAGGAGTATATTTTAACTAATATTTAATAAAATAGTATGTACTAAATACAACATAAGCATAATCACCCTCTAACATATAGAAATCTTGTGTGTTTTCTCAACCTTTCTTTGAAACAAAGTTCCAAAAGTTCTCCTCTTCAATTTATTGTGTTTTAAAACAATTGGATTTGGGTCTGGTCTTAGTAAGTGAACCATGAAGTCTCTACATTGCCTAAAACAGCTTTGTAAAATTCTGCTTGTTAATTGCTCTAGGCAAGTATTCTATATACATACTTATATTTGTTTATTTATTTATTATTTTGTGGGGAGGAGATAAAATTACAATTAGTGTTTCATTTCTCCAGAACCATGGGAGCTGTAACCACATAGAACTGAAAAAGTTTCTGATTGGAAAGTTGATTTAAGATATACCCTTTGCCTTTCTAGCAGTCTGAAAAAAAATTGTTATGCCCATGCTGAAAGTAAATAAGTAAAACATTATTTGGTTTATTTTTAAGAAGAAGATAAATAAAGTCTCACCTCCCTTAGAATTACATGTTAGGAAGAGGAGCAAGAATTTTGGCAGTAGAAGATCTAATCTGCTATTAATACAAACCAGTAAAACTTCCTCAAAAGTCAATGAGGTTTATGGTGTTAGTGGTTCAGTTCTAAGATGTTTGTATTTTCTTGTGGATTTTACCTCTTTCAGTTCATGAAGTTCTCTGTTGCAGTCATGAGGTTGCAATGGCTGTACAGTGGAACAGCCTCTCAACCTTTTTAGATAGTAGCTGGATCCAGCCTAAGAATTGGTCATGTTGTATCTGTGAAAGTTTGTGTGTATGAGAAGAAAAGATAAAAAACATGAGCAAAGCGCTATATCTTTGTATAAAATGTACTGAAGTAGCAGAAAGATGTAGCTGTGAGTTGGGCAATCTCAAACTGCAATACAGATCTGAAATAAATCCCTCATCTGTTAGAATAGTTACTTTGTCCATCAGGACTATCATGAGACAAAAGTCCTATCTATAACTATATAGTTTATTCTTCTATATATAGTACTCATATCACCCTTATCATCGTAAGGTTAGCAAAAGCGGATGGGAATCTCATTTAAGGCATTTTCATTTGAGAGAGCATTTCCAGTCGCTCTTTTGGAGATTAATAGGTGCTTTAAGGACAGAATTCACTTCCTCAAATAGATATCTAAAGTAGGTCAGATGAATCATACATTCTGTGCCTATTTCCCTTTGTTGTCTCTAAATCCTCAGATTTAGTAGTAGTTTAAAAGGAAACATATGCCATTCAACGTATCCATATTGGCATAACAAATGCTTGTCTAGTTAATACCTGAACCTTGTAGGGACCTGTCAGGGAACTCTTCCTAAACCAAGGCAGCAAAGACCCTACCTTAGAAGGGAAACAGGTTGAACAGTCATTCTATGAACACACTGTTATAGCACCTTTCTGCTCCGGACTGATATTGTAAAACTGACAAGGATTTGCCTACATGAGCCTCAATCCTGAAGAAACTGAGTTGTCTGTTATGGAGTCATAGAGAAGGGTTGTGAAAGAACTTGTGACATGGCGTCTTGGTCTACTTCTTCTAGCCTAATGAAGGCTTAATATGCCTAAAACGTTCCTGACAGATATTTATTTAGCCCGCTTTAAAAATTATCCTGTTGTGTCTATTCATGAGAGAACTTCACAGTTTTCCCAAGAAGGCTGTTGTCCCTGTGGTTTACTATCCTTACTAATAGAAATATATTTGTCTTGCTACACTTTAAACCCTTTGGTTTTTGACTCTAATCTTAAAAGATAAAGGATAAGGCCTGGACAACAGTTTATCCTCTTCCTCCCTGCAACAACTTCCATATGTGTTTGAAGACTCCTCTCAGTATTTTTTCTCAAGATTAGTCCCAGTACTTTTAATCTTGTCTTGTAGGTGAGGTTTCTTAAACCTCTAATCAGCAAGAAATTTCCAGAAGGCTTGTCCCCAGTGAGGAAAAAAAAATTCTCCTAATGTCATACTGAACAGTTCAGATCTGAACTCTTCTTTACCTGGGATAATAAATATACAGACGATCTGTATCTCAGGAAAACAGTCTGGTGAAATTTCACCTCTCTTCTTGAAGTAGTTTTTTGCCTAAGATAGAAGGGGAAAGAAAGGTTATTTAAAAGTTGCAAGTACATCTTCTGCCAGTCATAGGTAAGTTTTATAGAAAAACTGTGCTGGTCCTACAAAAAAATTAAACATCCTGTTGAAGAAACCTTTGACTTATTACTATTTTCAACAACTACTGAGAATCACTGTTTATAGACACAATTAAAAAGAGGTGGGGAAAAAAAAAAGCAAATTCTTTGATATTACTTAGAATCTGTCAGTGTTTAAAAGTAAGAATTCTGCTAGATGGATGGTAAGCTCCTCTTTTATCTTTTTTCTTGTTGTTGTTTGTTTTATTTCTTTTTTTTCAGTGACGTATACCAGGATATGGTTACAGAATCATAACTCCTAAGTTCTACTGTAATGTCAGTAATTAATGCCTATTAAACTGAATGTCCCTGCCCATGGCAGGGGACTGGACTAGAAGATCTTTGAAGGTCCCTTCCAACCAAAGCTGTTCTATGATTCTATGAAAATGTCCTTCCCCTGTAAGGGTACTTATATACAGAAGTTTAATCAATCTTTGAAAGGCCTAAGATGTCCATTGACAGATACTCCTCATGACCTCTACCAGTGCTTCTCAATCTTTACATGTAAAAGGTTTTCACAATGTTTTTCTTGCTGCACTAGCCTAGTATTTTTTTTTTTAATTGTCTATCCTGAGCCTGTAAAATAGATAATTCGATTTCCCTTTGTAACAATCTTTTATGGACTTAAGTCTGTCATCATGTTCCCCTCTTGAAAATAACACTAGTTATGATAAGGGTGGTACATAAGCTTTTTGTCAGTTTTCAATAAATCTCCTGTACCTGAGAGTTTGTCATTTGGTAGTTTTGGGAATTTCAAAGTGCAACTGATCAGTGAATTCCTGAAATGGATGAAGACATAGAGGAGATGTGCAAAGGTGATGTATTCATGAAGCTCAGGGAATTATACAGGGAGTGACCACAACTATTGTAAGGAAAGCTGAGCTCATCTCAACACAAGAGGATGAAAGGGTGGCCTGTTTTAGCTAAATGGTTGTATCAGCTGTGTGGATCAACTGGTTGTTTAAGTGGCCTTCCCTGAAGTGTTAATATCTTCCTGAGCTAGCCTGACCAGCCAACATATGGGAAGTACCTATATGTCTCAGCCCAACAAAATGTATAAAAACTGAGCAACCAACAAAATGATCTTTGAAGAGGGCAACAGGACTGAGCGGGCTTCAACCTATGTATTCCTTCCAGGCAACTGACAATACCCACTGTGGTGATGGGAAGCACAAAGAGACTGGAAAAGGGAAATAAATTTTTATTGCATTCCAACTGTATACTGCAGTTGCCATATTGTGCTTGCATTGTGATTTCACTATGTTGCTGTATCACTCTGTTAAATCAAACTCCTGTGTAATATCAAATATCTTCAAATAAGTAAATTTGGTATTAAAATGTTAAAAACTTCTCATGTAGAATACCTAGGTGATGAGTTGACCTTGACTGGCTGTCAGATGCCCACCAAACTGCTCTCACATTCCCCCTCCTCAGCAAGGCAGGGGGAGAAAATCAGACAAAAAACTCATGGGTTGAGATAAAGGCTTTTTAATGAAAAAAATAAGCAACGGTTGCATGCAGTAGCAAAGGAAAACAAATAAACGAACAAAAAAACCCCAACCAAACAAAAACCACAAAAATATTTTATCTCTAACTCCGGTCATCAGGCCGTGTCCAGCAATTTCCTGAGAAGCAGAGCTCCAAGTTGCATAAAAATTGCTTTGGAAGATAAATGCCTTCATAATTAATGCCTTCCCCACACACACCTTTTTCTTTTAGCTTTTATCGCTCAGCATGATGTATCACCCTGAATGGCATATCCCTTTGGTCTGTTTGGATCAGATGTTCTGGCTGTGTCCCCTCCCAACCTCTTGTCTCTTGCCCGTCTTCAGCCTACTGACCTTTGAGAGGGTGTGTGGGGATGTTGTGTGTTGGCTAGGCAGCCTTGATGCTGTGTGAGCACTGATCAGCAGTAACCAAAACACTGGTATGTTATGAACACCGTTTTAATCACAAATACAAAGCACAGCACTATGTGAGCTGCTATGAGGGAAGTTAACTCCATCCCAGCCAGACCTAGCACAATTTAAAAAAACCCTGGTCAGAAAGGATTGGATTGTGACACATACTAACTGGAGAATTAAAAGATATTTTGTATTGTCACGTTACTAATGAGATTTAATTATGTCTAATGGACGGATTTAAGTATGATGTTATTTAATGTCAAATACCTCTAAATCCACATCAGTGGTTTCTCACTAAGCCAGCCATTGATTGGACTTAAGGATTAGTTCTGAGTCATTCTCTTCTAATTTATCTTTCTTTGTTCTAATTGTCAGATTATGATAGAACTCAAGTTTGAAATTATATGTGGAGCAGGCTTCTGAATTTATGTTAGGAGAGATATAGGTATTCAGGAAAATAATACCCTTAAGAGTCAGAAGGCGCCAGGCAGAATTTATTGGAAATGAGTCCTGGATCAGATCAGATAGCTAACCAAAATGAGAAATACAAGACTTGCTGCAGAAAAGGATAGAAAAAGATCTGTGAGCATTAGAAACATGTAATTGATAATATGTTGTGCATTACAAGGTTTGCAAGAACTGTTCTGTTTACATCAGAATCACTTGCCAGCTTTTTGCAAAAGGCAACTTGGCTGATAGATAGGGAGAAAATGTGATGAGGAAAGGATTGACAGGCAAAGAGAGGAGCTGAATATTTCCAGTGCTAACTGGGAATATTAAAGAATATGGTAAGAAAACAAAAGAAAATGCAAAAGATTGATGATGACTCAATGCAATGAAAGTAAAAAAATGAACAGAGAAAAAGAAAATTAATGAGTGGAAAAATGAAAAGATAAAAATATAATTAAAAGATTCAAAGACCTAAGATAAAAAAAAGAAACAAAACCATGCTGAATGGAGAAACTGGAGAAAGAAGGGAAACACTAAAAGCACTTATGAATATAAAAGAAATGAACAGCAAGGTGATGATGCTGAATAAGTAAGAGACTGAGACATCTGGAAAGATGGTTATATTTTATGGTGCAATTGACTCAAAAGAAATGTAATTTAAAGGATTTTTTTCATTTTGTCATAATATTAGTGTTGTTTCTCCCAAGCTAATGAGGAATAGCCTGGATACTGGAATGCTGAATCAGAATACACATTTAACTCAAAAGATGTCAAGAAGAAAATATGGCACATTATTACTCTCTTAGGTTCAGAGTGCTGCTGGGTGGAAGAAAAGCAATGAAGCCAAAAAAGCTCTTGGTCAGTTTTTCTGTCAATAATGTAGTTTCCTTCCTCTTCTTTTATACTGCAGACCTAATTTGATGTTTAAAAAAAATAATTTATTTTTCATTAAAAATACAATCATAAATGCTATCCTGTATTATTTGAGGTATTGCTTCTTATTTAAAGTTCCTGTTGCAGCTTTTGAACATTTGTGAAAATGTTCTCAATTCCAAAAGTTTCACAGATATTAGCATGAGCGAATATTTGTTTTAAAAATCTTACCAGAGCGCATAAATTATTTACTATTCATTATTCACTATTCAACGTTTGTTATTCATTATTCATTCATATACTACAGCGATGAGCTGCTCCATTATAAGTATGTAAATGGATAGATGCTATAGCTTAAATAGTTTCAGTCCTTCTTCAGATGGAAGAAGTAATATCATGATGATGTAGATGACTAATCACACATCATGAATATTGAACAGTGAATAGTCTAAATTAACATTTTGGAAACAAACTATAGACCAGAAGTTGTTTGTCCAAACTATTTGTCCAGTACTTACAAATAACTAGACATCAGGATTGGCTTCTGAATGATTCATGAACAAAAACCAAGGCTAAAGGCCTATTTCAAAGCCCTTTAAAATCAATGGAAAGATCCCCACTGGCTTCAAATAACTTTTGGATAAGTTCTCCAAATGCTTAATTGATATTACTTACAGTAAGTATTTCAGCCACCCCATGCCTCATCATACATGGTTAATAAGAATTTTGTGCTTTAGGGGAAAAGATAAAAGATGTAGTCATATTTCCTCCCAAAGATATCATTTAGCAAAACTCTGGCACAGCATTTTTTTTCCTTATACTTTTCCTGTCCGCTTATGCTAAAAAATAAATAAATAAAAGGGAAAAAAAAAAAGAAAGCTCTGCTACCATGGAGGAAAGAAAAAAGTACTCTGCCTTTTTAAAATCAAAGAGAAGACAAGCTATTTTTTGCCTGTGTAACACTGAAAATAAAAACATGGAATTTTAAAAGAGCATCTAACACCTGTGCATTCATCTTGATCCTTGGGATTGACTACGGCTAGTTTAGTCTGGATGCAATTTGCATAGTCGAGCAGTAAAAGTAGTTCACTGGTTTTGATCTTTCCATACTCCCAGACAAACATGTCAATTACAGTTTGTTTTCTTGAAGGCAAAACTGTGGTGCTTTGCATTGTTTAGTACAGTAAACACTGAAAGAATTTGATGTTTGTTCTGAAGAGCTTATGATCTAATTGATCTTCACACAAGGAAAATGAAAAGGTCTTGCACTGAAGCTTATGGAACTCCTACACTGATTAGAGTCCAATTCAAGATCTATGATGAAAGCTTTCCTTTTGATCTGTACACCAAAAAGATTATTCAGAAGCAGAGTGATATCTAAGAGACTAAGTGTTTTTGCTAAACTGTGTCAACAACTTTTCTTTAAAGCTTAGAGAAAATGCAATAGTGGATAGGATTCATCCTCAAGCACCAGTAACAGCTCTGGATGTTTTGTATAATGTCTATTTAAAGCACAGAGAAATGGAAAAGCACAAGTTGATGGCAACTGCCATAAGATTTTAAATAAAACCTGGGAACTTAAGTACCTGACAATCTTTTGATGACCTCTCAGTTTTTTGAATAAAAAAACATGCAGTACTTCATACAGTTAACATAAATCATAGTATTACCAAGAAACAGGGTGGGGTTTTTTCCTACTGTTGGTTCCACCTTTTTCAAAACACGGTGATTCATGAAGCAGTTCTTGAATTTCATTAAGATGATCATGCATTGCTTAGGAGCTGCCCTCATTAAATAAAAATGACCTATTTCCATAGAAATGAACTTAATTTGCCAAGCTCATGATTTTCTTCTGAAATCAAAAGAAGTTACTATTGGAAAACAAAATCCTGCTGTGAATTTCAAAGCTTTTGTCCAAATTTCCTTTCTAAGTTGATCACACTATTAGAACTTATCAAAATTGGTTTCAAAGTTACTCTTTATATTCAATTTTCCATCATCTGGGAATCAGGAATAATCATAAATGGAAATACAATGTAAAGCTACTTTTTTTTTTAATACTTGCTGAAACTTCAAAGCACAGCTTTGCAAATATTTTGGATTTATCTGAAACTGGAAAAAACAGTCAGGGCCATTCAACCAAGAGACAGGCAGGTAACAGGTCAGTGAAAGAAAAGTACTGTTTTGATGAGTTCACGAGACAGTTTCGAAACTTCTTCACTACCTCAAATATCCACTGATTTTTACACACAGCTTACTGAGAAAGCAGAACCAATAAGAAATGAAATTAGTATACAGCCAAAATCTTTTCTATCCTTTAACAGTATGCTTATTTTACGTTGAGTAATTCATAAGGCTGCAGCAGACACTGTATCTTGGTATAAAACTGATCCTCGGGGAAAATAGGTGTTTGCCTTAGAGTGAAAAGGTGAGAGAATGCATTAGTAATAACAGTGGGAGTGATAGACTACAGGGTATAGCATTTTGAAGACTGAGGGTCTAGTAACAGGCTAGAATACGGCAGGCTTGTGTTGCAGTCTATGTAAGACTTCAAAGGAAGCAAAAGCTGCTTGCATGGGAATAGAAAAGGAATGCATTTAATTTTCCAAGACAAGCCTTCACAGAAGAATGAAATGCTCCAGTTGCCTCACTTGTCCACTTTTAATCATTAACATAAAAAAGGTGTTTCAAGCTATGCATAAAACTAGTGATACCAGAGAATTTCGGTAAATTCACCTGTGCTTTTTCATACATAAACAACTTTAAATTCTCCCTCAAGTTATAAAGAATGATAAAACTGCAGTCAAAGATGTATTTTAACAGATGATGAAAAAATAACCCTAATTTGGAAACTTCAGGGTGAAAAAGCTGTTGTTTTTGAGACTGGAATGTCCTTTGAAATATTTTTCTTGTGTAGCTGATAGATATTTAAAAGCATCAAATCACAGTTTTATTAATTTCATTGATTTGCTTGTTGACTTAGAATATAAGAATTTAATTTATGACCTTGCTACATGGGGGACAAGAACTGAGACAGTAGGAAGAACCTTACAAAACAGCAAGATACCTGGAATTCATCCTGAAATATTAATTATACATCTGGCAGTACAAAAAGCCTGATTCATAGCCCATTGAAATAAATTAATTATGTATCTGGCAGACTCCAAAATCCACTGAAGCCAAAGGAAGTCTTAGGAGTCTTTGACTCCATTGGGCTCTGGATCAAACTGCAGGAGGATGAGCAGAATTAGGCAGAGAGGAGCAGACCACCAGCCCTGCTGGAAGCAGAGCAGACTCAGATCAAGGAGATAAAAGCAGCAGGTGGCAGTGTGTAAACACCCTCAGGCCCTCAGAAATGTGTCTCTAACACAGGACGGAAGGGGAGGAGGTCTGCCTCCCACTGAATTTGTAAGTGACCTATGTATTTTAATTCTCTGTAAATCTCAGTGAGAAGTGAGTAAGGATTTTGAAACAAATAGCTTCCCGGTGAAAGTTTTAAAGGTATGAAACCTCACTGTAGTTGCTAGGGTATGATCACATCGAGGTTTCAGCAGGAGTTTCCCCAGCCGTGTATCCTCCAAAACTCTCATCAGGGCTCTCCCTAGGGTTCCTGGGCAGTAAGCAGGCAATCTAGCCTAATTTGAATAATGATGGCTAAAAGCTGACTTTCTTTCCTGATAAAAGAAGGCAAGCTCATACCAGACTGCAGACGGACTTTTTGCAGAGCCCTCTTGGTGTCTGAGCCACCCTAGCTGTTGTAACTCATTTGGCTGTTGTTAAAACATGAGTTTTGAGGACTAAAATTAAATCTGGACACTCCTGGAGGATGAAGTGGGGGTTAGAGTTAGAAATGTCTTGAGGCAGAAGAAAACAACAAGAGAATTAGGATGAGCACAAACATAATCAAGCTTTTCCTGTGCTTTCCTGCTTGTGCACTGCTTGCACATAATTCTTCTTTACTGAATAATAAGCAAAGAAAGTCCTTTGCTCTGTGCCTCTGAAAGTCAAATGGAGATTTTCCTTTTTTAATATTGTTTTAACTGAAGTGAAGCACAGCATAATGTCTTTTCAGTATTCAACCTCTGATGTTTGCAGAACAAGAAAAGTACTGAAAACTTGAGAAGCATTTCATTCAATGGCTTCCACCACAATGTATAAAGACTGATTTTTGTTTGTTCTTCTTTTTCTTGTGTGTGTGTCTATATATAGACAAGTGATACAGACATACCTACATATAGTAATTTTTTACATCTATGCATTTATATACTCTGAGAAAGGACAGTTATAAAACCCTACAATATACATGTGGAAATATAGGAGAACAAAACAAAATTAACAACCAGAAGAGACCATAAATATCCCTGATCTCACAGAGTACTGGTATTGTCTGGGAAAGAGTTATTTTCTTCATAGTAGCTTGTATGAGGCTATCTTTTGGATTTGTGATGACATCATGCTCAGCAATAAAAGTTGAGGGAAGAAGGAAGAAGGGGGGAAGTTTAGAGTTACAGCGCTTGTNTATATACTCTGAGAAAGGACAGTTATAAAACCCTACAATATACATGTGGAAATATAGGAGAACAAAACAAAATTAACAACCAGAAGAGACCATAAATATCCCTGATCTCACAGAGTACTGGTATTGTCTGGGAAAGAGTTATTTTCTTCATAGTAGCTTGTATGAGGCTATCTTTTGGATTTGTGATGACATCATGCTCAGCAATAAAAGTTGAGGGAAGAAGGAAGAAGGGGGGAAGTTTAGAGTTACAGCGCTTGTCTTCCCAAGTAACCATTATGCATGATGGAGCCTTGCTTTCCTGGAGATGGCCCTAAACACCTTCCTGCTGATGCGCAGTGTTGCGTTAAAAGGAATGTAGTTTCGATATTTGTCTATCAGAGTCCCAGCAAAGGACTTTCACTGATTTATCAATCAGAATCCCAGCAAAACACTTTCATTGATTTCTCGATCAGAGTCCAAGCTAAGGTTAATATTGCTAGCAAAACCCAGGGGTAACGTTCACCAGAGGGTGAAAGGCGCAGCACTTACCCAAGCCGGCATCCCTGCCTGGGGTGGAGGAAGAGAATGCAGCCCGTCAACTGGTCCGTCAGGTATGAAGTTTCTTCTCTCCCAATTTAACAGTCATTTTCTCTGTCTTTGTATGGCCAAAATTACGAGGTTCCCCTCACCTAGGTGACATATAGTACGATTTGGGTGGAGAGATGAGTGCAATAGTCATACATGTTAAGCATGAACTCGAGAATCTTCATTAGCATATAGAGAGGTGTCAACTTTAATATGCATTTCACAGGTCAGAAGCAGAGGTCAGTCATCAGGCACAGTAGCCTTTTGAAAACCAACTACACAAGTTCCTGTTATCTTGTCTTCACTGATGGAAAGCAGGGCTGTCCTACCTACACAGGGCCCCCTCCTTATCTTCATCCTGTGCTGGCCAGGTGAGTCTTCATTCCTCCAGCCTGCACAACACATAGCAAGGCCAGTCTTAACTGTTCTTTGAGCACCGAGACTTTACCTCCTTTACCAAATTCCACACTCAGTAGTGAATGAATTCCTTATTTTGCTTTGCTTGTGCATTCAGCTTTTACTTTACCTATTAAACTGTCTTTATCTCAGCCCACGAGTTTTCTCGCTTTCACTCTACCAATTCTCTCCCCCATCCCAATCAGGGAGAGTGAGTGACTAAGTAGGGCTGAGCTGCCTATGGGGGTTAAACCACAACACATAGTGCAGAAAGTAGAACTAAATTAAATAGATATAGCATATAATTCGATATGTCACTGTGCCTTCATATCCATGGAAGAAGAATGAGTCACAACTTTACTCAGGATAAGCATGATCCTGGCAACCCTCTTGTCTTTTTACACAACAGCAGCAGCAGCAGAAAAGAAGAGAAAGCAACGATTCTTAGAAATGGGAGGGATGGAGCCTGGGTTGCTCAGTACCCGCTTCAGCAGCAAAAGCTTACAAGATGTCCCTTTAATTTCATGATAGAGAACAGACATTTCTTACGTTGTTATATACACAGCCCTGTGAAATAAAAAAAAAAAAAAAAAAGAATAAAGAAAGGAAAAAGAAACAGTTGTAAGGTTCATCCCCCATGACTATGAAAAATAGGAAGCTTCCAGGAAGATTTGTAACAGTGAAACAGGGTAAGAAAAATTGATGGAGATCAACCATGACCTTAACAAGATTGGGAGATTACTAATGGGGAAAACCTATAGTAATTACTATTTAAGGTATTTGTTCCATGTTTCTGAAAATGGATAATTTCTGTTTTGTCTTAACAAAAATAAAAACCTAAATCTGCTGTATTATTGATTCTTGTTTGTGGGGGTTTTGTTTCTGTGTTGTTTAGGTTTTTTTGGTAGTGCAAATTAATCATCCTATAGGATTATATGCTAAATCTCATTGTTGGAAGTATTACAAATGTGCAAATGAAAACTTTCTTTGTTAAATAAAGGTTGCATTGGAAACTTATAAAAATAGGAAAAATCTATGTTGGGGGAAAATGTGGTGGTATTGTGGGTTTTTTAAAATAAATAACTTTAATGTTTAGAATTTTTTCCCCCAGAATGTACAGATATGGTACATAAACACCAATTATCATAAATGCCTCAGGTTTATAATGCTACTTGTTTAAAAATAATTGCATATGCATTGTCATGTTTCTTCGTCTTGATTCAAATACTATAAAAACAGACTGAAATTTCTGAAATTTTCAAAAATACATATTGAGCAGTTTTACCTACTGTTTATATAATAGGAGACTGTAATAGACTCATATCTTCATTAATATTATTTATCAGTGACATAACTACATTTAAGTCAATGAAACCGAATTACATCAGAGTTGAACTGATACAATGATAATGCTATTTACCTGCACATAAGGTCTACAAATGCTCAGTTTCTCTGAGCCTGAAATTAAACATAAAATGATCAATGTTTTCAGAAGGCTCTTAGCTGATTGAAAAGTAGTACAAGCATAAAGGTCTTCAAGTTCTGTTTTAGATAAACCCCCAAAAATAATTCTTGAAAGTTTTCACATGAGAACAATGTGTAATGTATGCATAAGAGGCAAGGGACAGTGTATCTATGAAATGGCTTTTCTTTATAGATCTGTCTCATTATTTTTTACATTTTCTGAAACTGATCATGACCTTGCTCTGCTCAGTACTATGTATCCTGCTATAGAATGACTTCTATGTATTTTATATAAAAAGATATTTTGAAAAATCTGAGTGCCAAACCATAGGTTTTGACTTCTCTTGGAAACATAGCAGTTTAAAATCGAAGGATTTTTATGCTGAAGTGTTATGTTCTAATTATCCATGAATTATATCACCTCGTTATTCACTATATTTTATGACTGTTGCTTCATTTTTCATTATATGTGTTATGAATTTACACAGAAATATAGAAATAACTGAATACTAAGAAAAATGTAAACTCTATTAAAGAACTAACTTAGAAACATGAATCTGTTGAATATTGAAAAGTTATGAGATCTAATTTAGCAAATGCCAAAACCAATATTAAAACAGTATTGGTTTCCATCACTTCCATGTATTGGTTCACTGTGAGGATTGTAAATATAAATGTAAATGCTGCACTAATGATTTTAAATAAAGCTAAAATCAAAGAAGAAATCACGGGAATAACTTACACTAACCAAACAAGAAATTATAACAAATAACACCATGTCAATGCTCCAGTGCTGTAATGATTTTAAATTAGAAAAGCAACACTTACAGAACAGGTTGCTCATTTAACATTTTTAGGATCTGTCAATAAGATCACTTTTGGCATGAAACAGCCTATTTGTTTTGATTAAAGGAAAATCTCTCAATGAAAATACTCTTGAGCAAATACCAGGGGGTTTCTTGACTTGTTCACTGCCTAGAGCATTCCTGTATATCACAAGGGTTTGAGAAAGAAGCAAATAATGCTTGAGGATCTGAAAAAATGTCAATACGGTTTGTAGATACCCTGTTGAGGTTACTAAAGAATATTGTTCCAATAAAGGGTGGGAAAATAGAGATCTGATTAACTCCTTGGATGCACTTAGTTATTTACAATGCCATGTGATGGATGGTAAGACTGCTCTCTCTTACAGAAATAAACTTTCAAATGAGTCATTCATGTTGAGCAATACAGATATCACATAATGCTTAATAAAGATTAGCTGGTTGCCAGGGGTATTTTTTGCGGGTTTTTTTTCTGTGAAAAGCACTCATATCCATGAAAAGCTCTGTCCAAGAGTCAGTTTCATCCACTCTGATGCATGCATTGTGTCTTTGGAGACATTTGCAGGCAAGAGAAATATAATTCCTGTCAGTGATATAATGATGATTGCAATACAGTCCGACAGGTCTGACTCTGCTAAGCATAAATGTGTTACACTTCTAGTCACAGAATCATAGAATCATAGAGTCATCTAGGTTGGAAGGGACCTTTAAGATCAAGTCCAACCATAAACCTAACACTGCCAAAACCCCCACCAAACCATGCCCCTAACCATCAAGTCTACCCATCTTTTAAATACCTCCACGGATGGCAATTTACCACTTCCCTGGGCAGCCTGTTCCAATGCTTGATAACCTTTTCAGTAAAGAAATTTTTCCTAATATCCAATATAAACCTCCCCTGGCATAACTTGAGGCCACTTCCTCTTGTCCTATCGCTTGATACTTGGGAGAAGAGACTGATCCCCACCTCTCTGCAACTTCCTTTCAGGTAGTTGTAGATAACGCTAAGGTCTCCTCTCAGCCTCCTTTTTTCCAGACTAAACAACCTAGTTCCCTCATCCATTCCTCATAAGACTTGTTCTCTAGACCCTTCACCAGCTTCATTGCTTTTTCCTGAAATGCTCTAGCACTTCAATGTCTTCCTTGTAGTGAGGGGCCCAAAACTGAACACACTATTTGAGGTGGAGCCTCACCAGTGCCAAGTACAGGGGGATGATCACTTTCCTAGTCCTGATCACTACACTTTTCCTGATACAGGTTAGGATGCTGTTGGCCTTCTTGGCCACCTGAGCACACTGCTGGCTCATATTCAGCCTAATGTCAACCAACACCCCCAGATCCTTTTCTGTCAGGCCACTCTTCCCTAAGCTTGTAGTGCTGCATGGGGTAGTTCCGACCCAAGTGCAGGACCCAGCATTTGGCCTTGTTGAACCTCATACAACTGGTCTCTGCCCATCAATCTAGCCTGCCCCGATCTCTCTGTAAAACTTTCCTACTCTCAAGCAGGTCAACACTCCCTCCCAGGTTGCTGTCATCTGCAAACTTGCTGAGGGTGCACTTGATCCACTCATCCAGATCATTGCTAACGATATTAAACAGAACCAGCCCCAATATTGAGCCCTGGGGAACCCCACTTGTGGCCAGCCACCAACTGGACTTAATTCCATTCACCACCACTCTTTGGGCCAGGCCATCCAGCCATTTTTTTTACTCAGTGAAGCGTACATACATCCAAGACATGAGCAACCAGTTTCTCCAGGAGAATGCTGTGGGAAATGGTGTCAAAGTCACTACTAAAGTCCAGGTAAAAAATATCCACAGCCTTTCCCTCATCCACCAAGCAGGTCACCTTATCAGACATAGAAGGAGATCAGGTTAGTCAAGCAGGACCTGCCTTTCATGAACCTGTGTTGTCTGGACCTGATCACTTGGTTGTCCTGCATGTTCCATGTAATAGCACTCAGGATGATCGGCTCCATGACCTTCCCCAGCACTGAGGTCAGACTGATAGGTCAGACTGTAGTTCCCCAGATCCTCCTTCTGGCCCTTCTTGTTGATGGCCCTTCTTGTGGGAAGTGGTGGAATTGCTGTCCCTGGAAGTACTTAAAAGGCTGGTAGATGTGGTGCTTAGGGACATGGTTTAGTGGTGGTTCTGGCAGTGTTAGGTTCACGGTTGGACTTGATGATCTTAAAGGTTCCTTCCAACCTAAGTGATTCTGTGATTCTGTGATTCCATGATCCTTTTGCTAACCTTTAGTCAACTGGAACCTCTCCGGTTAGCGAGGACTGCTGATAAATGATGGAAAGTGGCTTGGTGAGCACTGCTGCCATCTCCCTCAGTACCCTCAGGTGGATCCCATCTGGCCCCATAGACTTGTGTGTGTCTAAGCGCTGTAATAGGTCCCTTACGATTTCCCCATGGATTATGGGGGCTTCATTCTGCTCCCTGCCCCTATCTACTAGCTCAGGGGAGTGGGTACTCGGGGAATAACTCGTTCTTACTGTTAAAGACTGAGGCAGTTCTCATTTATTTTTACTGCTACAAAGCCTCTAAGCTGACCTTGCAAGGAGGTGAGGTGTCATCTGAATGAGAAGCCTATGCCTTTAGGGACAATGAGGTCTTAAAGTACTTTATTAAGTTACTCTTATCTAGAACTTAAAAAAAACTATAGAATCTTACATAAAAAATAAATAAAATCAATGAAAATATGAAGAACCATACCATATTATTGCTTAGTATCAGATTAAAGCAGAATATGGTTGTAAAGTTCACATGCTTTTTTGCAGAAAATCATGAATATACTAATACCAGGGTCTTCTTTCTGAATTAAAAGGGTTTATTTCACTTGGAATATTTTTTGTTGTTTTTTTTTTTTCAGCTGCAAGCCAAACACTTCAGTTTGCAAGCACGAAAATATCTAAATATTTATTTAAATCAATATGATATAGATATAATAGATATAATTTGGTCACTAGGTATAGCCTGACAGAAAAAATAGTAATTTAAGAAAACCAGATTATAGACTGTAGTCATGGTAACACCTGAGGCATCCAGTTTTATGCAAGCCCAGAAGGAAAGTAGTGTATAGCCTACACTTTCTTGTCCTTTTAAGACACCTGAAATAGTTGACTTGGAAGTAACTACTCCTATTCACACTGTTTAAAGGTCTGACTAATAGGTCTAACATATCTTATAAGTTCTACTTCAAACAACTTGCGTTCTTGTTTGTTTCAGCCATCTTCAACTGACATTTTTACATTCACTGTCCAGTAATAGGAACAAGCTACTCTGCAGATAAAGTTGAATATTGTCTTTATGCGTGCTGAGGTCTTGATAACTCATTCTTTGATCGTGCTTCCACAAGCTTCCAATAAAGGTTCATTTGCTATTGTAAAACAATTATCCTTGATTACAGGGCATTTGTTCCAGTCAGCAAGACCTTTTCAACAGTTTGCAATAAAATGCTCAGCAAATAATTCACAAGGAAGCAGATTGCATCAGTATTATTTTCCTAAGATTAGGACACAAAGAACAGGGTGTATAATACTAGAGAGATCACCCCTAGTTAGCCAGATTTGCAAGAGACAGGCCAGCATCTAAGTTTTCTGTACCACAATGTAAATCACTGAAAGGGCTTGGGAGCTGATGATAGATATGATCTGACATAATGTATATGTTAGCTGTGCTTTTATTTCCCTGTCATACCAATATACTTATGGGTAAAAATGCAGCTACGTTATATCTCCTATGGACAATTTTATTTTACTAACACATATTTTTTCAGAAAGTTTTTATTTATACTTGTGAAAGAATCTGTTGTAAGTGTATGTGATAATCAAATTCTGGAAATAAAAGTATTTGATTTATCTGATCAGTCCCACATAAGACAATTCAAATTGCAACCTTTGCCAATAATTCAAAGTGTAAACAGCATCAACTATGTGTTTGGTAAATCTAAGGAAAATGTAAATCATATCTAAATATAATGACAACATACATTTCAGTGTTATAAGCAATATATTTAAAGTATGTACATAATGTGAATATATTGACAGCATACAGTTCTGAAAATTATTTTCACTGTAAGGGTATTGCAAGAAAAAATTCTTTAAGAATTTAAACACTGATTTTCTGTGTGTGGATCATTCATATCTGTACAATATTATATAACACAAAGTAGCTCTGATCATACTCTGGCTATAGGTCCTTTGTCTCACTGTTCTTAATACTCACATGCTAAGAATTCCCATATGATTAATGTGTTTCTTGCTTTCCTCAGCAGAAGTCTATGCACAGTCTTATAGTTATCTTTATACTCTCAAATACTTCATTTTTTGATCTTCCTCTGCTACTTCAATTTTCTAGTGCTCCTGCTTTGCTCAGAAATACCTCAGATGCTACATCAATGGAAACATACCCATTTTCAGAAGTGCATTTCTATATAATATTCTTCTCCACAAGCTAAGCAGATATCTGACTAGTCTAACCCATCTGTTCTTTCTTATTTCTGCTTCAATGTTTGTCTTATTATTCACACCCCATCTTCTCACCTCGCAGTTCACAATTTTTTGTGGGCCAAAATAGTAGTTATTGTCGTTCTGTCACTTATTGTCAAAGAGATTATGTAAATGCATCTCTGGCCCTATATGAAGCTTCACTTTCTTCAAAGCAATATGACAGATGTGCTTATGACTGGGAGCCATACCCTTAAGCCAAAGCAATAATTGTTCCTGCCTGAACTGACTGGCCTTTTACCTGTATTGTGTTTTGACAGGTTTTTAGCAGGGAGTTGGAGCCAAGTCTTAACCAAGAGGGCAAATGAGCACCAGCAGCAGATGAAGATGAATATCATCTATGGGTTTACATCTGTAAGACAGGAAGAACTGCAATTGTGGGACAGGTGGCTAGAAAAGTTGATGATAAAGTAAAGAAATATAATAGAAGAAAAATATGTTAATCTACCTTCAATCAAAAAAATGCATTCATTTTTGCTTTTAATGTTGATTTACTTCTAATGCTGTATTACTGTTATTTTTTGTCCTTTCCAGACATTATATTTATATAGTTAGTTGTAATTTAAAATGTTTAAATGCTCAAATAGCAATATTAAGACCCTTAAAGCAACTAAGTTTATCAATATAGCAATTTTACTAAACATATAAGAAGTCAAATAATATTTGTAGTGGCACAGCATAACTATTATCTTTAATTTGAGATAGTTTGGTGTTCTTCCAGCTATCTTTGATTTTTATGAAGGTTCAGTAACCTAGTGGCTACCACTCTGCAGCTGTCTGTGTTTACATACTTCAGTTTTTCACCACTGTTATTTTAAGATGCTTTCTCCTCCTTAGGAAGCAGTATCAAGTTCTGCACAGAATTTTACCTCTGACATGACAATACTTTGCATCTATGTTACAGTCAGGTAAAATCTGTCTTTCTTACTTTTATTTCCTATCCACCATAGGCAAGTGTAAGTCTTCCTCCTTTTTGTTAGTACATACTCTATTTTGCATAGCTTGCCTGGCCTTCCGAGGAGCTAGTACTGTGCTGCATGTCCACTCTACATATGCACTAAAACTGTAGCGTGACGGGTCCTGTAGCGAGTGAATCTCAGGATTTTTTAATGAAGTGTAGGTTTCAGTTTTAATATTTGTATAATTTAGCTAGAAAGAAGTTCTGCTTAATACACGCTGTAGCTCAGTTCACGATCTCTTGGTTTTCAAGTAAGTTTGTTTATTATTTTTCTGTGTGAATTAATTCTGGCTATAGAGAATAACAAATATCAAGCCCCCATAATCGGAGAGTGTTGATACTATTGTTTTTTATTTTATTTCAGTGGTGCAGATAAGTCCAGAGCAGATTATTTGTTTAGGCAATAGAAGAGAGATTTATCTCCTGTGTTGGATCTATGTGTTGATGCAAGACCTCAAACGAAGCGAAAGACTCAAGCTCTGTAGAAAGATAAGAAAGAATATTCTCTCCCTTAAAAGAGAGTGCCAGGGGACAAGACTGTTTAAAATAGACAAGAAGAATTGGAGAAAGGAAGTATTATTTTTTTATAAGTAACAGAAATGGAACTGAGCTTGTAACTGAGACTCAAATTTTTCTGAAAATTTTAACCTAAATGTCTTACCCTAGATCACATTTAGCATTGCTGGTATAGGTAAACCCAGAGTTCCTGAGAACCCTCAATACAAGATTTCCTCTAATTTAAAAACATCCTGATTTATCTTCTGAAAATCTAACTGCTAAAAAACCACTTCTTAACGTCCTTCTGAAAATCCAGCCAAAGATCTTTCTTGCTCTGTTTTGCATCCACATATTTCAGAGATGAGTGCAAAATCCTTTTTCTTAACCCATGTAATACACTGCATTTCTTTCTAGACATTAGCCTCTGCCAGAGAATATTATCAATCCTGAGTTCATTACTACATTTCACTCCTGTGGACCAAACTCTGTGAGCCAGTTTTCAGCTCATAAGCTTCTTCTCTCCAAATCCTTTTCAATGTGTTAGTTCTGTTATTCAACATTTGATGCAACTGCCAAATTTTTAAAGCAGCTTTAGTTGTGGACATGTTTAAAATTTTACCATAATGAAGATTACCTGTAAAATAAGCAAACCAAAGTGATGTTTACATGGAAACAGGGAAACTTTTTCTACTTGCCATCAGAGCTGTGATATCTCCATTTTGCTTATGTAATTAAAGAATAAGATATGATTGATCTCTAGTCACTGTCTGTTAATAACTGCAATTTTAATGTAAGTAGCTTAGACATTTGGAAAAAAAAAAGAGACATGAAATATACTCTTCTTTACCTCTTTATAGGTTTTGAAGAAACAAGGATAAGGGACAGAAGGAGGTGATTTGTCTTTCAAGCTCTGCCTGAGCAGAAGATTTTTTTTGTTTGGCTGAGCATTTCTGTGATGGCTGGGGTTTTTTTAAGGAATAGTGATAAAAAGTTAAAGCATTATATGACAATCTTTCTTGTCATGTAGGAAGGGATCCATATCATAAAAAACTCAGGTAAATAATCCCAACTGGTTTTCTCTATAATCACTGAAGAGAAAGGTAACTCTGGAGGACAATTTTTCCTAAATATTTTGCCCTGAGTTATCGTTATCAGTAGAAGCTGATAGCAACCCAGATTTCCACAGGAAGTTATGATGCTGCGCTTTTTGTATCCCACCTTTTGGCCATTCTTTCTTTCTCTCTCTCTCTCTCTCCTGTGTTTTGGATATAACACTCACTGACTTGTGGAGTGAATTGAACAATTTGATGATCTGGTTGCATACATGTATTTCTCCTTGCCACCTTCCCGCTTCCACAAGACTACAGACGGTATTAAGGAAGCAACAGCAAACATGGCAAAGGCCAGAAGGAGAAAGAAAAAAATCGCTGTCAGAAACAGCCTGATCTTAAATCAACCCAGTTAACAAAATCAATGCCTAAAGCAGCTATGCCATAAAATTTTAATCCAGCCTGACTTAGTGCTTCTGCCAAAAACTAGGCAGTCTTACCGCTACTTCTGGCTCTAGAATCAATTCTCACTGCTCCAAGGAAGAGGCTCAGTTTAAAGCTAACCCAGCAGAACAATGATTAGATTTCAAGCTGCTCAAACTGGCTGCCTAAATCCATTTGCTGGCACAAGAACGAGGAACCCACAGGGAAAGGTAGGAAGAGATGGAAGAACTTTCAGCTTGTTCTTAGGTTCAACTCAAGTGACAGTGAAACTTAGCCTGAAGCATCTCTGCTGGAGTCAAATGAATCATGCTCCAGAAACGACACTCCATTAACTCTCTCCGGAAGAGAGAAACTATACAACTTGTTTAGATTAGGTGCATAATTCTTAAATATACAACGTGTGGTGAAATGAATTTCAGTCTGTAGTCATTCCCTTTGAATTCAGTAACTTGGGCGCCACTATCACATCTACACCACAGCGTTGTAGATGTTAAGCTAGTTCTTAATATTAGCAATTTGAGGTCCAAATGGGATTATTCATATCCTTAAGTTAATATGGGCAGAAGTTCTGACAGGACTGCATCTTCTGATATTGATTTGTTTGTTTGGTTGGTTGGGTTTTTTTTAATAGGTTATAAACTTTAAGCTTCTGAGAGGGGGTATTATTGATGCTGCGATATTCCCAGTGGAATTCACCGGTTCCTTTGTGTAAACAAAGTGACCCAGCTGCAATGAGCAACTTGAAATATCAGGGCTTAATCAATTATCTGGATAAAATCAGATGACCTTGTAATTTCTTCTGTGTCTTTCAGGAACGTATTAAATCTGCTCTTACATCGGCAGTTTAATATCAACCTGAGTCTTTTTTTTTTTTGCTTTTTGCTTTTTTTTTCTTTTTATTTCCTTTATTTTGTTCGATAGCTTTTATAGAATATTGCAGATGTCATGTTTTCTCAACCCAAAATCTAAATCCTTATGGATGATGTGAAATAATTCCATGATATACGAAAATTATTCATATTTGGGAATTATAAAAAAATGTAATGTTGAGGTGCACGTATTTTTATGACTTGTATTCTAAAAGGATAATATGCGATGAAAACAATTTTTTTACTTAAGAGATTTGAGTTTCATTCAAATTCGAATTCATCTGAAACGCCATTTTTTGTTGTGTGTTCATTGTGCTGTGAAAAAAAGTAATCTTTATAAATGCAACAGTAATAGGATATAGATCTTTGTAGATGTTATGTCACTTCATAAGAGTTTTTTTCTATGTACATTGAATACTCTTCCATTGACTACAGTTAATGTGGGGTTCCAGACTAAGTAATTAATATTCATGTCAATGTTTGGGGTTTCTTTAAAACTATAGTAAAAGAATATTTTTAAATAGGTTTATGGAGCTGGGAAAAAAAAAAAAAACTTTTGAAAAAAACTTTAAACAAGTTATTTTCCAAATTTCGCTTTTTCATCAGAACTTTGTTAATGTTTTGAGAATGTGGTAGGTTTACATGGGTGGCAGCAAAACCTCCACCCAGCCTCCATTCTCTCACTCCTCCCAGAGGGATTAGGGAGAGAATCAGAAGGACAAAGGCAAGAAAACATGCGGGGAAAGATAAAGATAAAGAAACAAGTGACGCAAAAGCAGTCACTCACCATCAGCAGACTGATGCCCAGCCATCATCCAAGCAACAGATACTTTAGAAAAACTCCACTCCGAGTTTTGTTGCTGAGCATGATGTTATATGGTATGGAATATCCCTTTGGTCACTTGGAATCAGATGTCCTGGCTGTGTCCAACCCCAACCCCTCACTGACCCGCAGCCTACTCTCTGGGGCAACAGAGCAAGAAGGAAAGGCTTTCATGCAGTGCAAGCACTCTTCAGCAGTAGCTAAAACATTGGTGTGTTATCAACACTTTTTTCGTCACCAATTTAAAACACAGCATCATATGAGATGTTATGAAGAAAATTAACTCCACAGCAGTCAGAACCAATACAGAGAGATTAGAAGATAGTGCTGAGATGTATATATTCACATGTCCCTCAAAATCTACTTCCATAATTAAATGAGATCCCAAATGAAATACATAATTTTAGAGTGACAAAAACTACTTAGATTTTTTACCTTCATAAGGATACAAGACCAATTGTAATACAGTTCCTTTATATTTAATGTAGATAAACATGCATCTTTAAAGGGAAAATTGTGTCCTCTCAGAATGGATGTATGGTTAGCATCTCCAAAAAATTTAATCTGGCCAATCATAGATATCTGTCTCATGAAATGCATTAATCTCTGAAGGCATCTATTTCTCTCCAATGTGTATAAAGGGAGCCTGCGGCAAGGTAAGGTATCTATAAATTAGTTTTTATGTTAGCTGAATCCCATTTTATGTATATATAAGGCTTCAAAATCAACAAAAGGACAAGTCAGGAAGGAGAAACGTTTACCGCTGCTTGCAGCTGGGCCTTGAATTGGAAAAGCTTGTTGCTGTGCATTTCACCCCCTGGCTCAGCCACAAGCACTCCATCCCATCACTGTGGAGATGATCATTTAGTGCTGTCACCACAAATAACTTCAGTTTCACAAGCACGGGGGATGATCTCCTCTCCTGTGCATTTTGCTGCTTTGAAATGCTTTCAATATCCCTAGTTGCAGATAAAATGATTTAAAAAAAAGTCCCCCTTCTGCAAGCATGCCTTAACTGCATATATCACTAGGAATCAAATGACCAATGCTTCTAGTCCCTGTGAATAGGCAACAGCAATCTGCTCCTGCCAATCTCAGAAAACACATACATATTCTGATAACTGGAGTAATTTATGCATCTCATACGGCACTCAGCAGAAAACAAATAGCAATATTATTAACAATCATAATTTACCAAGATTTTGGCTGAGAAACTATCATTAAAAGGAAGAACATGGTTTAGTCTCCTTTGGTTTCCTTCAATTAACAGCCATTTGCTATGAGTTTCTATACAGACTTCATTAGCTTCTCTGATGAGGTAATTACTCCTTTTAGCAAGGAGTTGTATTTACATAGGTAAATCCCAAAGCTGGATAATAAGCATCAAGGTGATCAGCATTGGTGAGCAAAATGAGCAGATTACACAGGTGAAGGGCAAGTAAAATTGATTCAGAAAAATAGATTAGAAAAATAAACTAACCACATCATATTTTAGATACCATACATGACACACTGGCCCTTCTTCTAATCAGATCAATATGTACTGCCATACTAAAGCATAAGGCTCATTAGATTGCCAGATTTCTTAAGGACTGCTTTGTGTTGTGACAATGAGAAGTGATCATGGTTTAGGATTCAGAAATGAGACCTCAGGACAATAGGATGCTAAGCCATCTTTCTGTCTGCTCTTTTGTTTTGGACTTACCTTGTGCCAAACATAAGCCTGATCAGAAAATCTCTCTGTGCTCAGAATTGGATTAAAGATTTATCTCTTTACATATCTTTTTTTACTGCCAGGAAGAGTTCAGTATGGGCAGGCAGGGACTGAAGAAGAAAAGAATAAGAAGAAACAGGCAGTGTCAGGACAAGAGAGAAAGAGATGAAAAGATAATTTCAACAAACATTTTGATTTAATTTATAAGGAAAAGTGAGAAATACATTATTCTTTGTGTAGCAGCACAGGTAATTTTACCTGTGCGGGTTATCACAATGGTGGGCATGTCAATTACTGTTACATTGGTTACATGAAAATGTGCATGCTATTTTTTTGGTAGAATTTTATATTTCTTTCACACATCAAAGTGATGAGATTCTCTTTGTATTTTCCCTTTATTTTTACCCCAGGATGAGACTGTATTAAACTATCTAGTTCCTCTTGATTTTCTGAAGTGTATTTTGAACTTCTGCTTCAAATTGCATTCTGATTTCACAAAATGATTGTTAGTTTAATTTGAAT
Organism: Chionis minor; assembly: GCA_013398295.1. Taxonomy (NCBI): domain Eukaryota; kingdom Metazoa; phylum Chordata; class Aves; order Charadriiformes; family Chionidae; genus Chionis; species Chionis minor. Next base: position 254,779 of record VZSF01003332.1, on the reverse strand, counting down.
TTACTTTCTTCAACATTTATACTAAACTTACAAGATTACTGCGGATTTGACCCAGGGTAAAATATGCAGTTCCATCACGTAATTGGGATAATTTCAGAGACGTAGCTCAGCAGAGCCAATAGCTCAAGTGGGACCAGACTTTGATACACTTATTTTGCAGCCCACTTTATTTTACAAGGAGTCCAGTAGAAATAAATGGACGTGATTTTGGTACACTTCCCTTTGTGTGCTGTGTAATAAATTATTCTGTCAGTTTTATATGCCTGGCTCCCAGAATAAGATAATTCAGTGTTTCATGGAAACATGCTTGAGTGAAAATTAAATACGTCATTTTTCTGTCCTGCTCTTCATTGATCTGGAAAACAACTAGTTGCTGTCCTCTCAGTAGCTATCCTTTACACATTTGAAAAATGGTATTATGGTCTAAACCAGCCTTCAGTTTTCTAGATCAAACAATTCCAGTTTCTTTAATCTTTTTTTTTATAGATCTCACTTTATAAGCAGATAAGATTTGTCTTCTTTTACCACAGCATCTAAGTATCTTATAAGTTTGTGTAGTTTCTGTAATTACTTCAAGTTGTGCGGTTTCTTAAAGGGCTCCAAAACAAGACAAAATTTGACTAATAAAACATTTACCTTCTACATATCCTAGAGATACAATTCAGAGCACCTATGTCTTCTTTTCTTTATCATATGAGAAAGGAAAATAGTTTCTGAGGGCATTGGATACTTTTTAAGAATGAGACTTTATTAATATTACAAATAATTCCTAGGTTTTGTTTTAAAGATTTATTATTGTTAAGGGGAGCGGAAATATTCAGCTTCCTTGTTTACAACTATTCTCTTAATATACTTCAAAATGAGATTTGCTTTTTTGATTAACCTCATGCTTTTATTCAAGCTCAGCTTGATTCATCTATATCTCCATTTTAGATTTCCACATTTGATTACTTTTCAATGCAGTATTTCTCCTACTTTTATATTGAGTTTACTGTTATCAGTTCAGCCCATTTCTCCAACTGATCATGATCATTCTAAGTTTTAATCCTATTCTTCACATATTTTATAATCCTGCCAAGGTTGGCGACAGCCCACATATTTAAGTGTTTTTTTTTCTGTTTCACCATAAAAGATATTAATGTAAATAATAAACAGTATTTTTTTCCAAGACAAGTTCATTGGATATGCAGTGTAATGCAGTGCTAGATAGACATACTGCTATTAGCTTTGAGCAACTTATGTTCAAAATTACTTAAATTTACAGGTGTATTCGTAAAGCAAGTAATCAACACTGGAGAAGCTGCATTCCTGATAATACCTTTGAATAGTATTGCATTAGCTTAACTACCTGTAACAAAGCATTTCATTGTGGAGTGAAAGTATGCCCTGGGAGACCTCACTTGAAATATTTTTCCAGTTTGAAAAGATAGCTATTCATGAACAGGCTTTTTTAATATTTATTTATGTATTTATTGATTTATTTTCAACTGGCTGTGCATCCACTTTACAGTCATTACATCTAGAACATGTTTCTCTAGTTTACTTACAAGTTTATATCAACAGGTTTTACTAAATAAAGATTCCTATGGATTTCTATCCACTCTACCCCATCCTTCTCACCTCACAGAAAATGGAATTGAGATAGTTCTACATAGTTTGCTGTTGAAAAATCTGTAATTTCTGATTCTGATTATTGTATTCTTTGTACTTACTCACTGTTTAATAATTAGCTAGCAGCATCTCTGTGCATATTGTTTTTATGTTCTTTAGTATAGATTTTCACAGCTTCTTTTCCCCTTTATTATAAGCTGGTTTAACTGAGGAGCATTATTTACTAGTTCTCTAATACCTAAACCAGACCAACTCACTTCCCTAAGATTATAAGCAACAGTGGAGAGTAATGTAAATGATGTAAAGTCCTGCAATTGCTCTACTGTAAATTTCTTCAAGCCCTGCAGTCTTAAATATTTCTAGCTTTAGCTAAATACTCTTTAAACTGCTCACTCTCTCCATTCTCGCCTATGTCTGTACCTACATGTTGTTAATTTTAGTTGTGTTGAGCCTCTGGCCACAATCAACCTTTTTCATGAAGTGTCAGGGAAAAAAAGGGGGAAGGTGGAAGCATTTCAGCCTCTTATGTATTCTCTGTCATATCTGCTATAATTCAATCAGTATTAGGTTTAGGATACTGCAGACAGATGCACTGTGCCTCATAGCACTCTGTAAGGCACTAGCTCAATACTGATCAAGTAGGGAAATAACTATATTACTTTAAAGTTGGGAATAAAATTTGCTTGAATTCAATGGGAAACTTTACAGTGACTTCAACACAATTTGAAAAAATAATTTAGATCAAGGTACCAGACCAGACTTTTAGGTACAAAATGTACATCGAAATTCCAGCTTCCAAACTTGGAAGCATCAGGTATTGCTGATTTCTAAACTTTCCATGGCTAAATTTACTGAATCTCCCAACGAACTTTTCTTTACTGCCTGCTGTCCTTTATACACACATCTCCCAACCTGAAACAAGGAGCCACAGGAAACAGCAGCAACAGGAACAGCAAACTTGCAGTCTCAAGCCTGCACCAGAGAGTCAGGCTGCTGCTCAATGATGGCAACACTAGGCAGCCACTGTCAATTCCAAGAAATATGGCTGTAGGGATAATGCAACTTCTGCAAAGTGTCGCATCCTCATCCCGTCAGCAGCACTCTCAAGGGAAGCAGTAACAACGGTGTGACTCTGTGTTGGGTTGTGGGAGGCTGGATAAGCAAATATGTTTGGAAGTTAAAATAAAAAATATTTAGAAGATTGTTTTTCCCATCTTTTCCAAGATACCCTGTACACTAGACGAAATCACCGTGAGGGAAAGGGCCAGACCCAGTCCAGGTAACAGATCACTTAGTCCAAACTGATCCATAATCCGGTTACTATGGCCTTCTGGTGGCTGATGGGGCTTTGGATCCACTTTGACAGAGAGAAGCAATGAGTTTATGCAAGGTTGGTACTGTAGATATAAAGAAAGACTGAAATGAATGAAAATGAATGGAAAAAAAAAAAAATCATATTCTCTCTGTTCTGAAAGAAATTAGATGCAGAATCCCAGGAATACAGGGCTTTACATGTAAAATGCAGAAAAATGTGTGCGCAGGTAGCACACATATTCCTTAGGGAAACTTAAGTACTAGTAGCCCATGTATTGCCAGGGAGCATTCATACGTATTGAGCTCAGCTCTCTGTACTGTTAATTGCTAGGATGAATTCTGATAAGCTTTTGGCCTAAGTAAATGTTTATGCTCCTAAATAATTTCTGTGCTCATTTCATGTTTTAGCACAAAGATCACTTCTAACAGATATCTTAGATGTGACCACTGTGTTTGGAGGGTCAGGGAATGCAATAGCAATGATGCAGGGTATTCTGTGCTAGTTAGCATTAATGTCAGGAATGTTTATAAGCATTATTTCCTCCAGTAATGTAGGTGTGGCATTTCAGCTCCATTAATGGAGAGACAAAGCTTCCTCCAACAGCACATCTCAAAACTTTGTCTTAGTTCAACTAATTTCACATATTTGTTCTCTCTAGTCTTCTTATCTTATATAGAAATCTAAACTCTTTTCCGTTTTTCAGTGACCCTACTAGTGTTAACTGTCCAATCACAATTGACCCATTCATTTCAAACTAAAACAAAAAAGACATCAAACTAATGTCTTTTCAGTGAAAATGATTGATAACAACCCTCTCTTTGCTGAGTAGCTGAATCCTCGTTCACTAGTCTTCATATACAACAGTAATTAAAAAAGAAACCTCTGTTTCCCTGTTTGGTAGACTGTTATACTACTGTTGAGTTAAATCCTCTTGAAATGAAAAAAATTACGGAAAAAGGTATGTATATGAATGCAGGTATGAATGGGGTAAAAATTGGTAACAGGCTTTTGAAACAATAAGAAAAAGAAAAACCACAGAAGAAAATATAATTCTTAATTTTCAGGTCTCAGGTTCCAAAAAGCAAAGATTAGGCTACATTGAAGGACATATACACACACACACACACACACACACACAAAACAACAACAAAAAAACCTTTCTCAGCAAATCTATGAAGAACTCCAAGGAAAGATTCATCCCAAGGTTCTTTTTTCTTCCTTTCCCTTCCTTTCCCCTTCCAGTTGATTTTAAGCTTAACCCTTCTGCTGCTGTTTTTTACTGTAGATTCAGAGCTGAACAAAACATGACAGTTTCCTTTATAATTGTTATAACACATACTGTTTAACAGACAGTTACTATGCCAAGTACATGACACAATAAAGTAGATTTTTTTTTATTTGTACACTTTTTATTATAGAAACTGGTGAAGCAAGGAAAACATTCAGAATATGAGAGGAGTAATATCTACTCCATGTACTCTTTTATTTTATACTGTAATAGTAGATTATCTTTAGAAATGGAACTAAATAACTATCTTTATATCATTGGTAGGAAATACCAATATTGACTACACAGAGTGAGAGATAACATTTATGGCAATTTTACTATCACATGGCCTTACAAAAGGCAGGCATAGAAACTAATGGAAGAGAGATGGCAATGTTGGAAATGCATTATATGTGAAGATCAAATGGGTCTTTGTATGAAAATCAAAGACATTTTTCATGCCTGGGGAAAATGCAGTAGAAGAAATCCAAACTCTTATTTGGGCCTGATGTATATGACTGCATGTTGCCAAAAGTACCCATACAAAGAAATACATTTATATTTTTCTCTGGCTTTTGATGGTGTGAAGCATAATCTAAGAAGCCACAGTTTACCCTCTGACCATGCAGCAGAACGATGAGTAAGAAGAAAATAACAGAATGTGCTTCAGCATACTCCAGGTCTGTCATAAAAATGAATGATCGGGAGGTAAGTATTGGTTGAGATCAGCTTCTGAAATGTTCAGTTCTGCTGGGTCTGTGAGGCAAGCTGACAGGGAGAATTGTGTGCATCAGGGAGCACTGACAGAATTCCTGGAAGATGGACAATGCCTGGAGTGGCAAACCAGGGTGAAACTGCGTCAATACCTGAATGTAAAGGGAAAAAGCTGGGGAAGATAAGGAAAGCAAAGGTAAGAAAACCTAAAGGTAGCAATTGAAAAAGTTAACATATATGAAATAAAATAGAATCATCCAATAAATGTCAGACTGTGTGGACCAGATGTCAGAAATAAAATATAACTCAATAACTGAAATATATATTTTAACAGAGACAGCTTCATGCTACAAGAATCCAGGCGTGTGCAGGCATGGGATTTTGGTTTTTCTCGTCAGACACAAGTATCATCTTCAGAGAGGATGGTTTTATTTTGATAATAAATGTAAGTAACCAATATAATTAAAGAGTAACTCCATTGAAAACAACTGATTTACATCAGTATACTATAACTACCCACGAGAATAAAATCAGATTTCTGTATCTACATTGTGGTTTGGATTCTGAGTCACACAGAACAAGAGCATGCAAGGGCTTAATGCCGGCTTTTGGTTGAGGCTTATATGTACTAGTTAGCCTATTTAATATGGTTTCACTGAGTTATACATAAAGAAAATAAATTTTTTCAAAACCAGAAACTGTGTTTAAGATCTTAATCTTTTAACAATATCTTTGCAGATATTTTCTGTGGGCACGTGTATCCCTAATAACTACTGGATGATTCTTATCAGTTTTTTGGTTAAATACATATGCAGGTCTCATTTCAGAACAGACGTGTTCATATGCAAAATCATGAAGTATTTTAAAATGATTTCTCCTTTCTGTCTTTAGGGGAAAAAAGACAGTAATGATAAGAAAATGGTTGATAACATTGATTTAGAAAAAGTGGTAGACTGCATGCTACAGCAAGTGAAAGTTATCTTCATCTATCCCCAGTAGGAAGCTGGCTGAGCATGGAGACTTAACTTTCCTCTTACCTTCTCAGTTGGGAATTTAATACATTGATGAGACAATATAAGGAAGTTGTCAGTCCTTGCTGTTTCCATCCTGTAGTTAAATTGAAAGCTTTATTCACTACTTTGTCTCTAGAACCCTACATACATCATGAATTAATAACAAAGAAAGAATTTAAGCAACATACTGGCCTAGAATGTGTATCAAGGCAACCACCTCATGAAAGAAAACAGATATATCAGGATTGCACCACCTCCTGTTTCCAACGAACTCCTTCAGTGTACAGGCATAGCACACCCTGTTTTGCAAAACCAAAAAGCTTATTACTGGAACTAACAGAATGCTTTCCTTTCACACGGCACAGAATTACATACAGAAATGATTTCGCAGAATCACAGAGTTTTGAGAGTTGGAAGGGACCTCTAGAGATCATCTGGTCCAAACTCCCTGCCAGAAAAGGTTCGCCTACAGCAGGTTACACAGGATGGAATCCAGACAAGTTTTGAACGTCTCCAGTGTCGGAGACTCCACCACCTATTTGGGCTCAAAGGTTCATTTGGTCAAGACTATTGTAGTCTGGCAAGTTTGCTTTCAGGACCCCTAAAACATTGCTTATGAATGGGTGTCAAACCCTAACCTTGAGTACCTCTACTGAGACCAATTCCACTTCACCCCCTACAACGCAGTCTTTTCCCTGAATATTAGCATAGCTTTTAAGTTTTTCTATTATTTAACCCAAAATTCTCTTCTGCAACTGGAGCCCATTATGCCTCTTTCTGTTCTTAGTGGCTAAGGAGAGTAATTGGTCCCTATCTTCCTTAAAATACAGCTTTTCAGATTCAAGAAAAATTATATGCCTTCTCAGACTTCTTTGGCTGTAGAATGACCATGCCCTGCTCACTTAGCCTTTTCTCAAATATTTTCATTTTCAAATATTTTATTACTTCTTTGTCTCTCCTCTTAACTCTCTCCAATTATATTTAAAAAAAATAAAATATCTGTTGCCCAAAACTGTGTGTAGAATTCCAGCTCAGTCCAGACTAGTGTGGAGTACAGCATAACCATTTCTTCTCCTTTATTTTTATATGATAGTTCTTTTAAGAGGACTTGAAAAGGGTAGGGAAAAGTGATGCTAGTTGTCTCACCTATACCTTTTAGACATATAAGGAAAAAAATACATTCATGTGTATTGGGTTGACATGTCCAGGTGTTGTTAGTGCGGGCCTGCAGGGGGGGCCTTTATGAGAATAGGTCAAGGCTGTCCTGTGCCAGGCACATCTGGTTCCAGGAGGAGGAGGTGCTCCAGGCAATGAAGCAGATATTCCCTGCAGCCCATTGAAGAGACCACAGTGGAGGAATGGAAAGTAGTATGAAGAGGAAGGAGCAGTGTGTACTGACTGTAACCCCCCACCACCTCATCGCCCTGGGGTGGGGAGAGGAGTCTGAATTAAAGAAGTGAAGTTGAGCCTGGGAAAGAAGAGAGGGAAAGATATTCTTTCATTGTTTGAGTTTTTTTTTCCCACTTCCCCAGTCAGTAACTAAATATTTATTTTACTTTTCAATAAATTAATTTTCCTCAAGTTAAATTTATTTTCCCCGTAATAGTAATTGATAAGCTACCTCCCAGTCTAAATCTTGACCCATGACTTTCCTTGCTCCTGTTCTTTATATTTTTCCTCCCCATCTCCCTGGGGAGCAAATGAGCAGCTGGCTGAGCATTTAGCTTTGTCAAGCCTAACCCAGCACATCATGGTAATTTTTTTTAGGTTAAATTATGCGTATTTTTCTGTGTTTCTCATGTCTGGGTTCTTTTAAATGAGAAATAATTATATCTAAAACCAACAAAAAGTTCATAGAACATAGAACACAGAAAAAAGGAAGGCTTGAGTGACAACTCATAAAAGTATCTTATTTATTAAAAAAAAAAAAAATAAAGAAAAAGAAAACAATTAAATAGGCTTAGTCACTTTATATAGGGAGAAAAAAGCCCAAAACATATTGTGAATGTAACTTATATTTTGACAGCTGCTTGAATCTGTCACTATAACCAAGGAATGTCCATACATCTACATCATTATTTTACTTTGGATCAGAGGAATATTTCTGCAGTAAACCTCCTGATCATATCCACTTCCTGTACTTAGATTCTCATTCTACAGAATGCATGCTTAATCCATTCAGGTAGAAACAAACGCAAAACTGTATTCCAGGAGGTCAATATGCTTTGATATTTGAATACCTGGATGGTATTTAGTCCAGGGGACCAGACAAGAGCTAATTTGAAGTAAAGCATCAAAACTGTGTAGTGCGGATATTGGGTCCTCAGCATTACTTGTTTTGCCCAAAACATCTGCTCTGTTATACTTCACTACTTGCTGATATCCCTATAACCCTTTCTAAGAGAATAGTTTTGGTTCTGCCCTTCTTTTAATAGTTCAGTTCAAAGAGAGGCAAAGGGCTTTATTCATAAGACATACTGATTATCTTTCAAATGACCAAAATTACATCATCAGAATGGCAAATGAGTAAAGTGTTGGCTGCTGATTTCTGATTATTATATACCCTCTGTATTGCTGACTCTGTAAATGCAGTTCAATCTAATAGGGAGAAATGTACAGTTGTTTTGGTAAAACATTGTTCTTCTCCTCTCTTCTCTCTTCTCTCTTTTCCTCTTTTTCTCTTTTCTTTTTTCTTTTTTTCTTTTTTTCTTTTTTCTTTTTTTCTTTTTATTTGTCAAGAAATGTTACTTGCTAGACTGCTTGGAGTTGATTCTCCAAGATCTATGACACCATAGAAAATTCCCATGTAGATTGCCATCGAGGGACTTCAGCACCTGCATTTGCAGCCTGCATGATGTGTGGACTGCCTGAAAGTCAGGGATCACTGAGGTTATCTGGCAATACAGATGCATAAAAAAATTAGCAAAACATTCAACATAGACTGAGAATTTCAGAGACTGGAATTGTGTTGTTCCCTCTGTCAGATTCTAATCATCATTTCTTATTGTGGTCTAGTTGTGTACCTTTCCAAATCTGAAGGGCTGAAAGACTATTAGGTACTGACTGATATTTGCTGATTCCTGCAGATGTGATCTGGGGCAACCACTTCTGATCCCTCTTTCCATCATTACCTATTAGATGTCCTCTTCTCTCACACATATATGTAAAACTGATCACATAATAGCCTGTAGAACTTACTTATAATGTGCAACAGGAAGCTTCATTTGGACATTTTTACTTTAGTGAATTAAATATGTGGTGACGTACTTATTTTACTTATTTCTTTACTTGTTTCACTTAATTCAGTTGTTAAGATCCTTTTAGGCATTGTCATGCATGTTATACTGTTCTCAAATTCTACTTGAATTTTCTCGTGTATCACAATACTGACTAACAATCCCTGAAATTCTGCTTAGCATCAGAGATGAGATAATAAAAAAGTGATTAGCTCATATATCAGATTTAGTTTTGATGAGGTAACAAAGCTTGCTTCTATTTTATTCTGATCAGGATTTCTGAACGGGTCAGCAAGGGTTGAGAGGGCTGCCCCAGGAGTAGGATATGTCATAGTTTTTCTTTTGGCCTGTGTAATATTCCCACTTAGGGGAATATTAACATGTTAGATCCTTTGTACAACATTTCTCTTTGTCAGCATCTTGCTTTGAGACTTGTGTCCTTATCCTCAAATATGACACTTGGCATATGACTACAGTGGCTTGGGGATTGGATGGATTCATCTTCTGTTTGTCATTCAGTAACAGATTGACATTGAATCCTCCACATGCCTAAAGATAATACTGAAGTGGAAAAATTCTTTTTGACATTGTAGGTCTTTTGTTTGTAAGATTTGATATTTGATACTCACCGGTCCATGTTTTTTTCAATTTTGATATTCAACATTTAACAGTTATTTTAATTCTGTGTGACCACTAGTCCTAAACATAGAGGATTCTTTAACAGGTACCACTTTTATTTCCCCAGAAATTTGCATAACTTGAATAGAACCAAGAAAAACTGGTACTAATAATATAGCTATAACTATATAGATTTTAATGACAAATTATTACAGAAATATTAATAAAAACATATACTTTTATGTGTATATACAGATATACATTGTCTTTTAACAAACAATTTCTATAATGTGTATTACATGTGATAAAAATTTGTTGAAATTGCCAGGAACCCACATATGAGAAAATATTATTGGGGATGATCTGCTGAAGGATTCCCAATATATTGTCAAAAGATGCTATCAATGGTCTTGAAAATGAAAGCAAAAATGGGCTATCAATGCAGATGGCCACTTTTTGACGAGTTTGAATGCAACCTTGAGAGGCATAGTTTACACTATGGCAAATAATGGCATAGTTTACATATGAGTCACACAGTTTCATCATGCACATAACTGTGTATCAACCTATGAAAACTGCCTATAACTGACCATGTAGTTTTCACTTGATTGCATATGTAAGTCCAAAACCAAAACAACTAGTTCCACTCTGTACTTCTGAATGAGGAATAGGGAAATGAACACACTGTTATCTTCTCCTGTACTGTTTTTTATGTAAGTTTTTATCAGTAATGCTAGGTCCCCTTAAAAAAAAATAAAATAACTTATCTTAAAGCACCTTCTGTTCCAGAGGATCAAAGCTTTGTACAAAACCTAAGGACTATATAACGTCTGCAACGGAAGGAATACAGAGAGATTAATCCCTTTACAAAACAATATGAGGGTTATGGAAATAGCTTGTGTTTAAAAGATAAGTATTGTCTTGAGTCATACACAGTTTGAAAAAAGGTAGAAAGCAAGAGAATCTGAAGCTTCTCTTTCTCCAGAATAGATATTTTTCAATGTGGGTGCCCCATGGGTAATAATGGTTGGTACACAGTTTTTTTAATCCAACTTGTAAAAAGGTGTTGGTTCAAGGAGATTTCTCACTGGAAGAATAACTAGTGTGTTATATGTTAGCATTCATCTCCAGTGGAAATTAAGACTATAAAAATTGACCTAATTGTTTCATTCTAGTTGTGGTAATATTATTAGCCTTAGGTAACTGTTAATATACCTAGAATTTTGGAAGTTCATCTGGCTCCTGTTTCCAGTATGCTTCCAGGGCATAACTTCACTGTATGGAGACCTAATGATACATGATAAGTGTTGCTGGATAACAACCTCTGCCCCCTGTACCAGGGAGAGCTTTTGATGTGTTGTATGCGACCAGTTGAGGATTTCCAGATCTGTGTACTTAAAGAGCAATTGTTAAGAATTCATCAAATGGCTGAAATGTCATATTAAAACTACAGTGCATTTCACCAGTGTTTAGAGTTCTTTCATTTAACGGACTATCTCTGACAAACATCACCAGAAGAGACATAATATCACTGAGGATTTTCTATTATAAATGGGATAGAGTGAAAAGACATACAGTAAGGTTAAAAAAAGGATGCATAACCATCTTTGTAATTGTTAGAGGATTTAAAAAGTTCTACCTGCTTACTGTCATTGTAACTCCCTTTATAGATAATAAAAACACATTCACAGCAGACATTTTCTGGAATTATCATATCTGTAATATGTCTGAAACACAAACAGATCTAAGAACAGAGCTTGTCAATCAAGAGACACTATGCTTTCTCCTAGATAGGAATCATAATTATAAACCATTCCTAATGCTGATATACAGCACAGAGTTAGAATAATCAGGCTTTGTGATCCACATGTCTGGTGAATATCTAATTAATGGATTGCTCACAGGCCACTTAATATATCAGTAAGAACACAAAATAATATGGTTTCTGGAAGAAATTTTACTTAAGCACAATAAAAATAGCTTTTAACAGAAGTCTTTGACACTGTCTCCCATAAGATCCTCATGACAAGCTGTTGCTGTATGGGCAAAATAAACAGATAATGAGGTGGATTGAAAACTGGCTGAATGGCAAAGCCCAGAGGGTGATGATCAGTGGCATGAAGTCTAATTGGAGGCCTAGGCATCAATACTGAAGCCAGTACTGTGAAACCTCTTCATTGCTGAATAGGGTGATGGGTCAGAGTGTACTTTCACTGGGTTTTCGGGTAATCTGAGACTCGGAGGCGTAGCTGATATACCAGATGGTTGTGCTGCCATTCAGAGGAACTGTGAAAAGTTGGAGAAATAGCCTAACATGGACATCATGCAGTTCAAAAAAGGGAAATACCAAGTCCTTCATCTGGGGAGGAATAACTCCATGCAACTCTACAGACTTGGGTCTGACCACCTGGAAAGGAGCTTTGCAGAAAAGGACTTGGGGATGGACAACAAGTTGACCATGAGCCATCAATGCACCCTTGCAGCAAGGAAGACCAACAACAACTTAGACTGCATTAGAAAAATTGTTGCCAGCAGGTCAGGTGAGGTGACCCTTCCTTCTTTTCAGCAATGGTGAGACACATCTGGAGTGCTGGGTCCCGTGCTGGGGTCTACAGCACAAAGGAGACACGGAGATACTGGAGCAAGTCCAGCACAAAGATGAATAAAGCATTTGTCATATAAGGAGAGGCTGAGAGATCTGGGACTGTTCAGCATGAACAGGAGAAGGCTTGAGAGGATCTTATGAACAAGGATAAATACCTAAGTGGAGACTCTGAAGAAGATGCTCTTCTTGTTCACATCCAGTGACAGGATGAGAGGCAATGGGCACAAATTGAAATACAGAAAAATGACTCCTACAAAGAAACCAAAAATACTGTGAGAAAACAAAAATTCCAGCACTGGAATAGCCAGAGAGCCTGTGAAGTATCAGTCCCTGGAAATACTCAAAACCTGACTGGAGATACTACTGAAGAACCTGATCTGGGCGGCCCTTCTTTGAGCAAGGATCTTGGGAGTAGACAACTTCCAGACATGCTTTCCAAACTTGGCCATCCTGTGTATCCTTGCTGTCCAATATTCTTATCCCCTGGTATGAACTTTATCTGTATTGTGTTGAAAAAACCCTAAATGTTTTGTATTCTTAATTACAAAAATTCTGTAGTCAATATCTGATTTGTCCATGCTGAAATAAGTTTAGAGGTTACAGATGGGTACCAGCTTAAGCATGAGTCAACAATGTGTTTTCAGTATAAATAAGAGAAGTTGCATACTTGGTTACTTTAACAGGAGTGTATGGGAGAATTATCATTCTCCTCTACATGATGCTATGGAGACGACATTTAGAGTACTGCATGCTTCTGGGTTAGTCGACTTGAAGATGGATAGGGAGAAGAACCAAAGACTGCTATCAAAATGGTGAAGATGCATTACATGCCCTGTGAAGAGAGATTAAAGGAGGTAAACTTGTTTAGTCTAGTGATGAGAAGAGTAAAGGGCAATCTAAATACTTCTCACAGCTATTTTAATGGCAGCATTCAAAAATGATGGAGTCATCTCTTCTTGGTAGTACCAGGTAATGTAAAAAAGTGCATAAGTTTCACATTTCTAAAAATAGAGATTAATTATATGGATGATTTTTTACCACACTAAATTGCATGACCTAAACTAATACTGTAATTACATTTAAATTCATATTTATTTTATAAATTTGCCCCCAAAACTATACTGTCTGCATTTCCAGTGATTATGCTGTACACTCTCATGATCATTAATCACGTTCTTCCATTAAAGATGGTTTAGTGATGATCAGTTTGTTATTCCCCCCATCTCACCCCATCTAATCACACAGACAGCTGAAATCATTTGGTGCATGCTTCCAGTAGAGTAAGTGAAATTCTTAGTTTGCTTTTCAGGGCTCTTTCATATTCCACATATTAACATTGTTACATAGCCATGAGGAAAATAAAAAAAAATAAAGCAAATGGAATTTAGGCAGCAGCAAAGAACTTCCAAAACAACTACCTCTACCTACCCTGACCAACCATTTTTCAACTTTGCTTTTTGACTTTGTCAGAGCCCCTAGAAAATTCTGAATACTTAGCACAATATGAATTGCAATTTGGATGGACAGTAACTCACTGCTGTTGGCTAGTCAGGAGCACAATTAAACATTCAAAAAATTTGTTTGAACTCTAGAGGAAAGAACAAGTGAATCTACAAACGATGCTATGCTTTGAAACATGAACTATTCACAGACTATGAGACCAGTGCAATGAAAAGCAGGAATGACTAGAACAGTTTCTCTAGAGCTCAACATTTATACGAGACTGGAAGCTCAAAGTAACTAATATGATCAAAATTTATTTTGATGCCCACTATTCAGTGTTTTCATGCTGCAGTACTTTAGATACATGTAAGAAACTGGGGTCCTGAAAGTGGGAGAAATTTAAGTTGTGATTTAGAAATATCCCCAGCCATGACTATAATGTTTTAAAAGCTTTATGTGTCCTTCTGCATTGGCTGTACTCCTAATCCATAATTCTTTCCAGAGGTTTACAAGGATTAAATTAGGAGAAATGTAATGCAAATGTCTGAAATAGGAGTGAAGCCTGAAGAACTTTCTTCCCAGGAAAATATTCTCCACTCTAACAGAATACTTGTTTTGAAAGTGTTCCTCTGAACTGTTTTTGTTCTGACTAAATGGTACCATCCTGTACAAAAGCTGTTGAGTAGTTGATATTACCCTCTCAGATCTGAAGTGAATAAGCATTCATTTAGGTGAACTAAAAGTTAACTTTGACCTGCTAAGGTGCCAGGGAATAATTTGTTAGGGAGTTTAGTATAGGTACTAATCTAAACTAATAAACTAAACTAAATGTTCGTTACAGTCCTGAGAAAGGTGGTGGATGAATGACACTAAATTGTCATTTATTAGTCTGTAAGAGTATCCCCAAATATGTAAGGTTTATTTTCTTGAACAGAGCTTCTACGAATACCCTTCAATATTTTCTTAATTAGAGGTTGGGGTTTTTTTAATATTTTGAGATGGTAAAAAAAAATACTATTTAAGCTTTCCAGAAACAACTTATCTTTTAAAAAGAGCTACAACTTGAGAAAAAAGAGGAGAAAGCAAGCATTGAAAGGCTACCTATTGTCAAACAGATTTTTCAATAGCCCTTTCTAGCACATACTCATTAACTACCCAGCTGCACAGTCAGTCAGAGATGTTTTCTGTGAGGATATCATCAATGACAGATCCTATAGATACTGTGCTGTACTTGCTCAGTCATAATACCATTTAGCAATTGTTTTTAAGTTATTAAAAAAACCCCAATGCTATGAACAAAATGCCACCACCACCAAAACAATAGTTTCAAAATAATGGGTCATACAAGATTACATCATAATGATAGCCCCTAATTCCAATTATGTAAAGTGAATTTTAAAATGGACTTCTCAAACGTATGTAGGTAAAGCCTATTAGGAATCCCTCATGCTTTTTGCCCATAGGATATTAGACTGCTCAGGATTCATATAAGATAGTAAGCCCTTCTTCAGGAGCTCTGCCCTTTCTGAGTTTTATGTAGCATTAATGAACATCATCACATCTGTTTTCTGGATTAAGTACTTCAAAGGTAAGTATTTTTTTGAGGTGAAAAACTGGGACACAGTTTTATTAAGATATACATTTAGAATAACTATAATTATTATTGTGGCAATGTTTTCTTTTTCCATTCAGCATTTTGAGAGGGAGGGTGCAGACACTGCACAATTACTAATCTAGATGTGAATGTATGGATTTTGTTACTTCCTTGTGTTTCAGAGGCACCTGTCCAAAATAGTTTGGAAAGACCCACAATCTGTCAATGGAGTTAGTTTCTTCTATATTGAATGGTCTTGGATCCCTGTAATGAGATCAAAATCCTGTACCATACTTAAAGCCGGAAATATTGTTCATATTTGCAATGCTTACGTTTTTATGCAGTTTCTGCTGTAGCAGTTTATACCTCAGGTCATTCTTGCATTTTCAGCCAAACACTTCTATCAAATGGGAAAGTTCACAAGGAAGATCTTGAATTGTATTTCGGTTTCTTAGTCTCTGTTTGTTTGTTTTCAACAGTTACTATACATGGTTTCCTAGCATACACTTCATGAAGAGCAATCACTGAAAATTCATAAGGTTTCTATTCTCCGCAATGTTCTCTATCTTATTATTATACTAGTTCTTACTTAGCTGTAGCCCATAATCCTTGCTAATCTGTCAACATATTACACCGTATTTTATGTCAATTTATAGCAACTTTTTTTGTCCTTTTAGTTAACAGTAGTAAAAGTATTTCTGTAATATCTAGAGTTGTCAACATTTCAGGAATCTGTTTTCCTAATAATTGTAGTTTTTGTAAAAACAAGGCCTTGCTTAAAAGAGTTCATAATCCAAAACAAAGAAGTGGAGGAAACAAGCAATGAACTGAGGAGATTTACCTATTGCCATATAGCTGGTAAGCAGAAGATAAAAAATAGCTTCTTGGACATGAGAATGATCTTGCCATTCTTTTAATTTAAGGAACTAAAGAGAAGTCCCTGTTCAGGACTCTTGCTTTTCTGATGGCTATGTCTCATTGTGGCTGCATTTTGAATTTTGGCGAGCCACGGGGTGAAGCATTTTCAGTACTCCTAATACTGTTCTGAGACACATTAGGTAACTCAGGTTTTATGTCTGTTAAGATTTGGCTGGGCTGGGATTTCTTGTATTTCTTTCATTTGGTGCAAATGATCTTGTTTTATTGCACATGATTATGTAGTAGGTGATAATTGAGGTTAATGTGATGACAGCTTTGTTCATAATCTAAAGTAGGAGAAAAAGGTGGAAGAAGAGAGAAGAAAAAATAATAGAACCTCTTGGTTACTTTTCCATTATTTTTGCCAGGATAAAAATACTAGCCACATATTAAACATCATTGTAACACTATTGGCTATGATTGTGGATGTTTCTCACAAAAATGAGAAACAGATAAAAATTAGCACCGTAAAAAGACTATGGAACTCAAGGAAATAAGACAGTTTAGCATGCCGCTTTAGTTACTCATGTTCAGTGTACAGGGAAAATGTCTGAACTGTGGGATCAAAAGCTGTTTCAGTTAAATAATAGTGGGGCTATTTAACATGTTGATTAAAGCAAGAAGTTTATTATTTACCAAATTGTTAGTTACTCTGTTATTTAAGCCTATGCAATGAAGACATTTGTGAAGTTTGATGGTGTAAGGCACTGACACGAGAATGTGCTTGGAGGGTTCAGTGTTATAGAGAATAGTACAGAATCTCTAGATTACTGAATGCTATTTATCTCTGTCCTTCCGTTTTTTAAGCATGAGAAGAATATGCAGCAGATGCAGAAACACTCAGGGATATAGCTCCCGGTTTTCTCACAAAAAGAAAACAACAACAACAACAACAAAAAGAACAATTAACTGCAATGTTTGCAAATACTACTGTATGCACATCACGGTTTATTGATATAGCTTAGGCAAACAGCCAAGCTATATGTTTTTTGGCTTACACTAACAAAATAAAAACAAAAATGAAAGATCTAATAGATACTTTCTTCTTTCAATGTGACTTTCCAAGATTCCTCAGGAAATTAGTGCCAAGTTCCTTGCATAAAGGACTCCGTTATGACTCCTCAGCCATACTTGCCCTTTTCAGTTCCACTGTGCTTCACCATACATAAGTACCGAAATTATTTATGTTTCAGATAACTTAGAGGAACTAAAAAGCCTCTCATTTACCCTCCAAATTCCCTGGATAATTGGCTATCCCAGATGCTTGCTTCTGTTTTTCATACAGTGCCGCCTGTGGAAGAGGTCAGCTGCTCTCTTCAAGTCTGTGCTTTTATATCATAGAATCATAGAATGGTTCATAAATACTTTTTGTGACTCATGGTAGTAAACAAGACTAATTGAGGACAGATCAGACTACGTTTTTCTGGTTTTCTTAGATAACCTAGATGATAGCTGTTTTTTTCCCTCCTTTGCCCAAGAAGCTAAAACATACGTGTCTGATTCCATAAAGCCTTGAACATGTGTCTGAGGCGTACATAATCTACACCATTCAATAACATACTTGCATGTATAAGAACTACTGCATAAAATTTCACAAAATCAAGCAACAACATGCTTGGCATGTGTGTTTATGTGTGGAAGTCTTAGGTATGCATTGCAAAATCTCTGCAGGCCCACATGGAGAACGCAAAAGCCCATTGGCTTTCCGTGCAGTAGTTTTTCTCAAATCTCTGAGCCAGAAGTCTCTTATAATTACTCTTATGGGCTGTTACTGTTTGAGCTGCAGCATGAAATTGTGAAAGAGGTTCCCAAATTATTAACAGTCTAATTGTAATTGTATGTATTTGAATTTTTAATATGCTTATTGGTCTGAATCATGAGTTTTACTAGGGCCAGACTGGAACATTCAATTGAAGCTATTGGAAGAAATCTTTCACCGAAACTGTGAACAATAAGAGCTTCAGTTCAGAAAATAATTTGAATGAGGAAGAGTCACAGATTCTTGGACTCAAATTCAAATTGTATGGGCAAAATTTATGTATTAAAAGCTAAACTCCAAAACAGTGGTAGAATGATTCTGATATTTTTGTTAATAAAGATTTTCTTTATTTGCCCAAAGCATTTCCATTTCATAAAGAAAAGTTTGCATTGGGATCCCTGTGTTAGGTGGATACATTAATACATAAAAGTAAACGTTGATACAGAAGTACTAGGGTTTTTCATAAGGATATATTTCTTACATCTATTGGGGCTGAAATAAACCAGCACGGGGCTTTTTATGATTGATATTGGCTGCTTGATTGAGATAATATATCACCATACCAGAACTCATCACATGCAGAGTTTCCAAAATAATTTTTAAAAAGATGAAAAGAAAAGAAAATATAAATAAAAAGGGAAATGCAATAAACATTATATGGGGATTTTCCTTTTTGTTTGTCTACTGATCTAAGCAAGCAGCTTTTTTTTTTTTTTTTTTTTTTTTTTTTTTTTTTTTTTTTTTTTTTTTTTTTTTTTTTTTTTTTTTTTTTTTTTTTTTTTTTTTTTTTTTCCCCCTAAGATCCCAGAGTGTTTTCCTATTTATCACTACTGGAAAGGAAGGGAGACTACAAAAAGAAAACAAAAAAACAAACAAAAAAAGACAAAAAGACAAAGAGTAGTGTAGTTTTATAAGTAGTAGGCAAAGATATATTTTTCTTTCAGAGTGCACTGAGCTTGTATTTTTTTTTTGCTTTTCTCTGAAAGGGGATGTCTACTGAGAGCAATGCAGTTACTCGCAGAAGTTGCTTTAACCCCATACCAGAAGTTCATTACACTCAAATGTTAATCTCTTCTTGCTGGTGAATTAGACTGAATGACATCATAATTACAGTTAAGTATTTTAAAACCTGCATAATAGATTGCTATAATAGGAAAGAGGGCAGGAGGGTAAGAAGGCAGGAAAGAAGGAAGGCAGGAAGGAAGGGATCAAGTGAGGGAGGACATGGTGGAAGAACAATCCTTCAGGTATATCAATATAAGTAACTAAAGGTTAGTAAAGCTGCTTAGCTACCTACAATGACCACATTGTCATTTTCTCTTAGTAGAAGGAAATCATTATTAAGATGATGCCAGTTCTAATAGGTATTTTATGGATGGACATAAAGACATGTGTCTAGTGTAAATCTCAGCCCAGTCTCCCAGACATCATAGTATTCTGCGTATATTAAGAACCAAACCAAACCATCCAAACCAAAGCAACAACAAAAATAACCCTAAAACCAAATCAACAACACCTCCCCCTCAACTAAAACAAAACAGAAGAAAACAAAAACAAAACTTAAAACTCCACAGCATTTGATATCAGAAAATAGTTGTCAGTATTGACCTGGAGAGTTTATGATTCTAACTAGAGCTTGACTAAACTCAAGACAAGAGGCTGATAGCAGCCTTTCAGTATCTGAAGGGAGCCTACAGGAGAGCTGGAGAGGGACTCTTTGTCAGGAAGTCTAGTGATAGGACAAGGGGTAATGGTTTTAAATTGGAAGAGGGGAGATTTAGATTAGATATTAGGAAGAAGTTCTTTACTGTGAGGGTGGTGAGGCACTGGAACAGGTTACCCAGGGAAGCTGTGGAGGCCCCATCCCTGGAAGTGTTTAAGGCCAGGCTGGATGGGGCTTTGAGCAACCTGCTCTAGTGAGAGGTGTCCCTGCCCATGGCAGGGGGGCTGGAACTTGATGATCTTTAAGGTCCCTTCCAACTCTAACCATTCTATGATTCTATGATTCTATGATTAGTAGTCAGATGGAGTCAAGAGAGTCCAAACTCATTCTATCTTATTTTAAGCTCTTTAATGAGTTGTTTAAGAATTTAGACTGCATTCTTTAGGTTTCCCCAGCACAGAAAAAAATCTCCCCACCCTTAGAAATCGCTTAACTCCCTAGGCACACACCCATTCCTGTATATTCCTGTCTGTATTCCCTGACTGTAGGGCACACCTAACAGTATCTAGATTGCAAAGTAAAAATGGACTGTGAAGCAAACTTTGTCTTGTGATGAAAGGCTACAGGATGTCTTGCATCATGCTGCTGAGAAGCAGCAGCATTCTTACTTAGAAGAAAATAGAGCCATCTAAAATAGAGCCAGGAAGTCAGCTAACAGATTAATAATGTTAAATTAAACAATTTTCTCCATAGCTCTCTGTCATTTACTAATAGAGTTAAATAACTACTCTAGATTCAACCCGTACTCTGAGGGACAACTCTTCTGACTGAGATACTTTGCTACTGTAGAAAAAGTTTGGTAGCAAAAAAAAAGACAGCAAGGAAACTTCATTGAGAAACAAAGAAAACTATCTATCTAAACCAGAATTCTGAAAGAAGTGTACAGAATGGTGGAGTATGTGGTGGATAGAAATAAAACGCTCATGAAATTATCCTTAAAGCCTACCTACCTTTATTATTTCTGATTTTAACTTGAAGTTCTCTGAATATTAGCTAAGCACTTTTCACTGCTTAATTTTTCCTCTCTGTTAACTTTAATTAAGGTTTCCCTTGGGGCAGCCTCTTCAACTTGACAAATATGAAAGTACACTTTTTAAACAAGTGAACTTTTCTCGTAAGAGAACAAGTTTTCAGGATACTATATATTTCATATGATGGGCAAGAATAATAATACGTATTTCTTAGCAACATGTTTGCACACAGGTAAATTCAGGAAAACTGAGAAGGTATGGGGAAGAATACTTGAGAAGAAATGAAAACAGAGAATGTAGGTGGTTACTGGGTACTTATAACGATGCTAATCTCTTAATTGGCTTTGAAAATAACTGAGAGCTTATATTACTTTTGACTAATGTTGGGCTAATCCAAGAAGAATGAGAATAATAACTGGAAAACTAAGAGAAGAACACTAGCTTGCCCATGATACAGAATGTCAGTACTGCAATTAATAAGTCAGTTTTCAGAATCAAGCACATCACAGGGATATTAGGCATCTCCTATCACAACATTCATAATGACACAGTAAGTTAGAAACACAAGGCAATTTTACCTATCACATAGCATTTCTCGTTATCTTAAGAACCTTAATACATGCTGACAGTCTGTCATCAAGCAATCCAGTTTCAGGATAGTTTTTCTGGCTTAAGCTTTCACAGCAGCTGGAGATCTACACAAGGAACACCCTCTGCACTAATTGCACTGTTCTTCCTGTTAATGTACTCTGTGGGTCACCAACGTGAAAAGCAGTTACACTATTCCCCTTTAAGAGTCTGATTAAACTATCACATACTGCTTGTATGATGAAAAACCTGTTTAAAAATAATCTGCTTCATCACTCCTTTCTTTTCACCATATTCATATTATGAAAAATCAAGGACAGGTGTGTCAAAAACTTTGCTTTCACATATTCTTCATTGTGCTTAAAAATTAATGTAATTAAGAGCTAACTGAAGTGAGTTTGTCATTTAGTGAAATGCTTTAATTTGTTTGTTTGCTTGTTTCCCATGCTACAGTTCAAAAGCCTTCAGTTTCTGTCTTCTGGCTTGTGTGTAAACTACACTTCAAGCAATCTGGTTGGATTTTAACTCCACATTAAAAGACCGAAATTTTTCTTCTTAAATGAGGACTGAGTATCAAAACTCCTAGGACAGTGAATTACATAGTCAAGACAGAAAAGGAAATCCGTACATCCACTCATCTCACAGTAGATAGATACCTGGAGTTAGTTAACTACCTCAGTTCAATAGCCCTCATATAGGCAAGAAGTGCCATTTCAGGCAGTTTATGATATCTGAGTCATCTTCAGGGACTTGCAGATATGACACAAGACCTGTAGAAGACCTATGTTTGTGTGGTAGATGGAGACCAGATAGGAATCTCTAGATCACGTACAACAGCAAGCATATTCAATGTGCACAACTAGAGCGTCATGTGTGACACACTTGTTTAACCTGAATTGAGTCTCCATTGAGTATAAAAACAATAGAAATTTAGGTAAATTAACATGTAGACACCTGCATCTAGACCCCTAAATTTAGGTGCCTTCAAGCTGAAGCTAAATTTCAGTTGTTGTATTCAAATTATAGTTTAAAATAATAATTTCTATAGAATGTAACTAATTCAATTACGTTTAAATGTTCCACCTGTCTTTCTGTTATCTTTACCTTGTTTTAATTCTTGAAGTCTCACCTCTTCTCTCTTAGCGCCATCCTTTTCTCCCTCATTATTTTTACCTAGTTTTTCGTTTTTCCATAATTCTTCAAGTCTACAAATCTTCATTTTATCTTTTGAAAATGTTCCATATAGTTAATTTTTTGTCTTTTTTTTAAACTCCGTAAACTCATCTGTCTTGAAAAACAATTGTACTCCAATTGTCATTGATTTCCTGTCATGGGTTTGGGCCGGATTGGCCCAAGCAAGCTGAGTGACAGATGTTCCCTCTCTCCTGCCGAAATCTAAAGAATAAAATAATAAAAAGAAAATAATGAAATATATACAAAACTGTATCAAGCTCCCAGGATGACAATCATGCCACCAGCAGGCACTGGGGAAGTTCCAGACTGAACGCAGCGACGGAAGGGAACTGGATTCAGAAACACACGGGTCGGGATCAAAAGCAGACAAACAGATGGAGTCCTCCTCGGACGCCGGCCATTGAAGAAGGCAAGCCAGAGCCAGAGCAAGAGCAAGAGTCTGAGGCTGACCCTTTGGTCCCTCAGCTTTTATACTGTGCATGAGGCAGATGGTATGGAATACACTGTTTGGTCAGTTTTGGGTCACCTGTCCTGTCCGCTCCTCCCCGCAGGTGGGACCCCTCTACGCTTTTCTGCTTCCAACCCTCCAACGGGGCAAATAACAAAGTTGGCTGGCCTTGGTCGTTATAGCAATAAGTATAAGCAAGGGCCTCTGCATACCATGCCTCGGCATCAGCTATAAACATGGGTCTTATCGCTCTGAGAAAGAGCAGTTTTCTGCACAATATGCTGCTAATTTCAGCAGTTAGAAGAGGCCTAGTTAGAAAGCAGAGTTACTGAAAAAAATTGGTCTTGTTTTACCTCAAACCAGGACATTTCCTCCTTAGCTATTTTTTAAATGTATTCTTTTATTTGTACCTAAACTTCCCATTAGAATCATAGAATTATAGAATAGAAACATAGAATGGTTTAGGCTGGCAGGGACCTTAAAGATCATCTAGTTCCAACCCCCCTGCCATGGGCAGGGACACCTCCCACTAGACCAAGTTGCTCAAAGCCTCATCCAACCTGGCCTGGAACACTTCCAGGGATGGGGCCTCCACAACTTCCCTGGGCAACCTGTTCCAGTGTCTCACCATCTTCATAGTGAAAAACTTCTTCCTAATATCTGTTCTAAATATGCCCTCTTCCAGCTTGAAGCCATTACCTCTCCACCTTTCTTGTAGGTCCCCTTTAAGTACTGGAAGGCTACTATGAGGTCTCCCTAGAGCCTTCTCTTTTCCAGGCTGAACAACCCCAACTCTCTCAGCCTGTCTTCACAGCAGAGGTGCTCTAACCCTCTGATCATCTTCGTTGCCCTCCTCTGGACCTGCCTCAACAGGACCATGTCCTTCTTAAGTTGGGGGCTCCGGAGCTAGACACAGCTAGACACAGTGCTGCAGGTGTGGTCTTACAAGAGCAGAGTAGAGGGGCAGAATCACCCCCCTTGACCTACTGGCCACATTTCTTTTTATGCAGCCCAGGATGCAGTTGGCATTCCAGGCTGGAAGTACACATTGCTGGGTTATGTCGAGCTTCTCATGCACCAACACTCCCAAGTCCCTCTCCTCAGTCGTGTTTTTGATCCATTCTCCATCCAGCCTTTATTTGTGCTTTGGATTGCCCCAACCCAGGTGCAGGACCTTGTTCTTGGCCTTGTTGACATCTTCATGAGGTTTGCACAGGCACACCTCTCAAGCCTGTCCAGGTCCCTCTGGATTGTAACCCTTCCCTCTGGTGCGTTGACTGCTCCACACAGCCTGGCATTGTCAACAAACTTGTTGAGGGTGCACTCTATCCCACTCTCCATGTCACCAATGAAGATGTCAAACAGCACCTGTCCCAGTACTGACCCCTGAGGAACACCATTTGTCACTGCTTGCCACTTTGACATTGAACCATTGACTGTATCTCTTTGAGTGCAACTGTCCAGCCAGTTCCTTATCCACTGAGCGGTCCATCAGTCAAATCCACATCTCTGCAATTTAGAGACCAGGATGTCATGCAGGACAATGTCCAATGCCTCGCACAGGTCCAGGTAGATGATGTCTGTTGCTCTCCCCTTATCCACCAACTCTGTAATCTCATCATAGAAGGTCACCAAATTTGTCAGACACGATTTGCCCTTAGTGAAGCCATGTTGGCGGACACCAATAACGTCCTTATTTTCCATGTGTCTCAGTTTCCAGGAGGCTCTGCTCCATGATCTNAGCAGTTTTCTGCACAATATGCTGCTAATTTCAGCAGTTAGAAGAGGCCTAGTTAGAAAGCAGAGTTACTGAAAAAAATTGGTCTTGTTTTACCTCAAACCAGGACATTTCCTCCTTAGCTATTTTTTAAATGTATTCTTTTATTTGTACCTAAACTTCCCATTAGAATCATAGAATTATAGAATAGAAACATAGAATGGTTTAGGCTGGCAGGGACCTTAAAGATCATCTAGTTCCAACCCCCCTGCCATGGGCAGGGACACCTCCCACTAGACCAAGTTGCTCAAAGCCTCATCCAACCTGGCCTGGAACACTTCCAGGGATGGGGCCTCCACAACTTCCCTGGGCAACCTGTTCCAGTGTCTCACCATCTTCATAGTGAAAAACTTCTTCCTAATATCTGTTCTAAATATGCCCTCTTCCAGCTTGAAGCCATTACCTCTCCACCTTTCTTGTAGGTCCCCTTTAAGTACTGGAAGGCTACTATGAGGTCTCCCTAGAGCCTTCTCTTTTCCAGGCTGAACAACCCCAACTCTCTCAGCCTGTCTTCACAGCAGAGGTGCTCTAACCCTCTGATCATCTTCGTTGCCCTCCTCTGGACCTGCCTCAACAGGACCATGTCCTTCTTAAGTTGGGGGCTCCGGAGCTAGACACAGCTAGACACAGTGCTGCAGGTGTGGTCTTACAAGAGCAGAGTAGAGGGGCAGAATCACCCCCCTTGACCTACTGGCCACATTTCTTTTTATGCAGCCCAGGATGCAGTTGGCATTCCAGGCTGGAAGTACACATTGCTGGGTTATGTCGAGCTTCTCATGCACCAACTCTCCCAAGTCCCTCTCCTCAGTCGTGTTTTTGATCCATTCTCCATCCAGCCTTTATTTGTGCTTTGGATTGCCCCAACCCAGGTGCAGGACCTTGTTCTTGGCCTTGTTGACATCTTCATGAGGTTTGCACAGGCACACCTCTCAAGCCTGTCCAGGTCCCTCTGGATTGTAACCCTTCCCTCTGGTGCGTTGACTGCTCCACACAGCCTGGCATTGTCAACAAACTTGTTGAGGGTGCACTCTATCCCACTCTCCATGTCACCAATGAAGATGTCAAACAGCACCTGTCCCAGTACTGACCCCTGAGGAACACCATTTGTCACTGCTTGCCACTTTGACATTGAACCATTGACTGTATCTCTTTGAGTGCAACTGTCCAGCCAGTTCCTTATCCACTGAGCGGTCCATCAGTCAAATCCACATCTCTGCAATTTAGAGACCAGGATGTCATGCAGGACAATGTCCAATGCCTCGCACAGGTCCAGGTAGATGATGTCTGTTGCTCTCCCCTTATCCACCAACTCTGTAATCTCATCATAGAAGGTCACCAAATTTGTCAGACACGATTTGCCCTTAGTGAAGCCATGTTGGCGGACACCAATAACGTCCTTATTTTCCATGTGTCTCAGTTTCCAGGAGGCTCTGCTCCATGATCTTGCTGGGCACAGAGGTGAGACTGACTGGCCTGTATTCCCCCAGGTCTTCTTTTTTGTACTCTAGAAACTATATACATTTTTACTACACCTGTACAGATAAATATAAATTAATTTAATATGATAGGCAAAAGAATATATTTCATCCTTAAAAGAATTGCTTAGGGGCTCCATTCATCCTCTACTTCATAGTTATTGAGTGAGATTTTGCAGTAAAATAATGGTTTGCTTTTGTAGGGTTTTTTGTTTGTTTGTTTGTTTATGTTTTTTTGTCCATAAGCTAAAGGAAAGTAAACTCTATGGCAGATCTTATGGGGTGGATAATAACATATTGAATTACATTTTCAAGTAACATAAGAACAGGCTTTGAATCTGTGTAGCAAGTATAGCTTTTCATAACAATTTTTTTTCTGCAGCAAAAATACCAAGTTGAAATCTAGATTTTGAGAAAGTTTTGTTCTGGATTTTATCTTAGGAATTTGGCTCTGATTATACTTTATGTAGGTGGAGCAGAAATCCACTTTTGATTTCAAGGATAGCAAAAAACAGACGTGGACAATGCTGAAAGAAGCATCCAACCATGCACATCAGTGCAAATGAGACTTTATCAGCAAGAATGCGAAGTAATTGCTGCCCTTTATCAGAAAATACTGTTATTATCATACAAAAAGGAAAAGCTAGGAGTATTCTCAAGATTCTTTACTATTCACTCAAGCATTTCTTTGTTACTTTTTATTTCATTTTCAGGGACCCATCTAGAGGTGATAAAATTGACAAACACACAGTAAATAACTGAATGTCATTTAGCTGAAGCATTTGATAAATATTTGAAAAAAGGCACAATAGCATTAAGAGCTGGCATTAAAAGATTCACAAAATGAAGAATATAATTGATAATATGGAACACCTTTGACAGCTTTGGCTAATTGGGGGTGGGGGAAAGTTTATTACACTAAGTACAAAACTTTTTCTGCAGTGTACGTATTACTTGTGCTCAGAAACAAGAAATCATAGATTCGTATAGGTTGAGAAGGACATCTGACGGTTGCCTGGCCCACCTCTGCACTCAAAGTAAGGCCTCCTTCAACACTGGGCTCTGTAGCAACAAAAGGTACAGATTTTGCAGCAAGGGCTTATACAAATTAAATAAAAGGAACATGAAAACTTCTTTGTAATTTCAAACTAGTACATTGAATTTAGTCCAAATTCCTAACACCAATGCAAACAGCACACAGCTATAAATTTTAGGTTCTAGTGCTAATTAGCATGAAATCAGTGCACAGTTATGTTTGACAATAAGAATTTTAAAGATGAATATGAATTAAATGTAAGTATGTATAGCATACAGAACAGGAAATGTTGGATTAATCTCACTTAATATAGGCTCCAAGATTCTGTAAACTAACCTTTAAAAAAATCTTTCATATTCAATATCATAATTTTATGGAAATTAAGATAAAATATGTGAGGTCATGCTTATTTTCCCCCTGTTTCCTCACCTTCACCGAAAAAAGCTCCAGGTTTTTTGTTGGTTTTTTTTAATAGTTCAGAAGTTTTTTATTATTTATCCTTAGTTCTTCTTGAAGGTCAAGGCCTAATCAACTTTCAGTAACAATACACTTTCTGTTACACACAAAAACTAAGGAAGCAGAAGAATCCGTGACTTGGTACCAGAAACACAGGAAGAAATAAATCTACATAGATAGATTTTAATTTTATATATACATTATATGTATTTATGTACGTGTGTATATGTGTCTGATTTCACAGAAGTATCATTAAAGTTCATCTTTACAAACAATAATATCCTTGGAAAAATTGGCAAATTCTACTTACTTGGAAGTAAGGAGTATTGGAGGTTCAGAGTGAGATGAATGGAGCAATTGATAGATCTCAGGGGTTTTATTCCGGTTTTTTACTTGCCTCGGGCAGAAGACAGTTCATCAGTTTACAGTGTCTTCACATGTTTGAGGTTATATCTCTTGAAACCATAGAGGATAGAAAAACAATAAAAAAATAAAAAACTTAGGATCATGGAAAACAAATTTTTAGAGAGTGTTGAATTTCAGAGTCAGGGGAAACACACAACTCTATTTACACCAAAATATACAGGCATGCAACTAGGAGACTTAAACCTAGACATTGCTTTATAATTCTTCCATAGAGTGTAGGAGAATGACAAGAAAACACTGAGTTATGCTCAACACCCAATTTTCATCCCCTTTTTTTGTTGTAAATCTGTTTTAGCCTCTTTCAGTCCTTCTATTTTGCTTAATCACTTAACTGATCTCTCTTTGATGTAAATGTTTATCTTTTTTAAAACCATAAAATAGAAAAAAGGAATAATCAAATTGTGTGAAGAAAAATTAAAAATGCCAGGCAAAATGCATTTTGCTTTTAAGGACTAAAGCACAGACACTGTCCTGTCTGTGAGTATCTTTAACACAATAGTCTGTGACTTGAAGGTAGTATGAAATGAGTGTGATGCAGAGGTTTTTATAGTTTCGGGAGCTTCTGTGACTTTTACTGAATGTAAAATCCTACAAACAAATATGTTAGACTTGATCCTGGAACTATAACTCATGGAATGAGATAGTCTCCCATACAGTGAAAATACACGTGTATGTGTGTACATTTATATTAAAACCAAAACCATTTATCCCTCCCATACAAAGGAAGCTAATTTTGATGCCTTTATGCTTTCAAGAATACAGAATAATTATGCTAACATAAAAATATTTTTTTTTCACTTAGTGTCCACACATAATTGTCTTATACAGTGGCCACGGGGTTTGGGAAGTTAAGTAAACATCCCCATAATAAATGTTTTTGCTAAACAATAGAGAAATATTTAAAATTCTGTTTTAAAGGAACATTTCCAAAGTTAGAGACAGCATGAATGTTATTGGTATTCAGTGAGAGCTCGTTGCCTAACAGCCCTTCATGCTTTTGAAAGTCTTTCTTTTTTTCTTCCGGATGTTCTAAGTAAATCAGAGTCAATGGAAGGTTTCTCATGTGGTTCAGGGGTGTTTAGATCAGGCTGTAAAACCTTGAATCTTTTCCCACTGGTGAAAACATCAAAATCTGTTGACTTCTGGCTTCAGGACAAGTCCCTGCAGTGCCTTCCTTCTCATAACATGCACCATTTCCTTTAATACATTCATTTTCCCAAAAATGTTCACAGTTCTTATTTGTATAGTTTACCTGTAAATAAAATATGTCTTACCTATGAAAGCATCATCATTATTACCACAGAGTTCTAGACTATCTTATTGTATCTCCAAAGGTACAATACATGTTGCATTCTGGTAGTTTTTCCTCCAATTTACTAGGTGCACAAAATTATTATAGTGCACAAAATACGCTTCGCCACTCATCACCCCTCCCTATACCATACTCCTAAATGTCTTGTATTACACCCTGTGTGTAAAGAACGGAAAACTAAAACATGAATGAAGGAAATGTACAATGAAAATCCATGTTCAATGCTGTGAAGTATTCGACTCCTTTCCCACAAAAAAATGCCCCTTTCACTCTTCAGTATTGACTGCGTGTTCTTGAAATAACAGAAGTAAGGACTATGTTTAAAATGATGGCTATTCTTAACACTTTGATCACCTTGAATTACTGTTCTGTGTCAAATTATTTGATTATCTTATCATTCAGGGAAGAACACATTCAGTTCCAGATGAATAAAACTGATTTTTTCAGTCAATGGCATTACAAGACTTTAATATTCATAGTAATTGGGTTGAGCAAGAGGGTGAATGAAAATTATGGCAAAAAAAAGAATGCAGAATTTTTCGTTTAAAAGTGGTTTTTATGTGTTTTATGTATGTGTTACTTCCTTGGCAAAGGGTAACAGTAGACCATTTTGTTTCTTGCTGCTAGCTCTACATTTATGAACTAAAACCATGTTTTTGAGGGCACATAGCAGTTTCTGAAAATAATATTTACGATACTCTAAAAATATTTTAGCAAATGAGAACATAAAAACTAAGCAGTAGTTAAAAAGGAATTATTCAAAAATAAACAGATAATGAGTAATCAGAGCACAAATATTACAAACCTCTCATATCTGACTGTAATAATCTTTTTACACCACTATGATCCATTGTATGTTGTAAAAATCAATATTAACATATTATCAATTATCAATGCTAAATTAGCTTAACTCTCATAAACTTCAGAAATAAGCAGCTCTATTTCTATTTGATTTTGCATTCATTTTTCAGTTACTCAGAGAGAGATGTTGGGAAAAGGTATTACAAGAATTACCTTGTTTTGTTTATATTTTTAATATTTGGAGAACTAAATATTAACAATAGTCTGCAGAACTTAAGACACATCAGAACTATGCTCTCTGCTCAGGCATGTCCTGAGAAGCAGGTGTCAGTCATCTCAAATTTGTGATTTGGTCCTGAATGTAACTGCTGTCCTCAGCCAAATGAGAGATGGTGTTTGTGCCTTCTCACATCATTTGGTATACATTCTAAATTGCAGAATTATAGAATACTTAAGGTTAGAAGGGACCTCATGAGGTCATCTAGTCTGATTATTCCCTCCAAACACAGCGCAGATGGCCAACTTCCTCCTCAGCTTCACTGTTAAAGCGCAGCCAGCACTTTAAAAGAAGTGATTATTACTCCATATGGTTGTTGTGAAATGGAGTACTTCTTCAGTGTTGGGGCTTCCCAATACAAGACAGACAGTGACAAACTGGAGCAAGTCACTGGAGAGCTACCAGATTGTGAAGTGGCTGGAGTACAGAGTATTACAAGGAGAGGCTGAGTGAGCGGGCTTTGTTCTGTTCAGAGAACAGATGGCTAAGGGGTCAGTTTAACATTGTCTTCCACTATTGAATGTGTATTTATAGAGAAGACCTAACCAGGTTTTTCACAATGATGCACAGCAAAAGGATAAGAAGAATAAATGCAAGTTACATCAAACAAAATTTCCTCTTACTATTAAAACACCAACAACAAGGACAACAAAAACACAGGGTGGTCAGACACTGGGACAACTTTCCCCCAGGGATTATGAAGTCTCCTTGCTCAGAGATTTTCAGAGCTCTGCTGGACAAAGCCTGGAGAAACTTAATTTAAAGTAGAAATTTTCCCTGATTTGATCAGGTGGGTTGTGGTCCCTTCCAACCCAAATTGTTCTATGGTTTTGCAGCTCAATATGTGTGACAAATGATGAGGGAGGAACCATAGCCATGTGAAAATCTTCATGGACTCTGGAGGTAGAAGGCACAAACTGTACATCCTGCTGGGCTGATGACAATGGTGGGATTCAGGAGCAATTTATAAATAGGAGATAGCAATGACTCACTGGCTATGTCAATACTTCTCCATATGAATTGCCTGGGATGACTGTGGTCAGTTTTATGGCAAACCCTGATAGCTTGCCCTGAACAAAATGAACCAGCTGACTTCCACAGTTTCCACTCTTATGCCAAAGACTAGACAAAAGTTGGTGAGACAAAAAGAAATCTAACTAAGGTGTGAAATTCAACTTTTCCTGTATTATATTATTTCTGTAAAAAAACTAAATTTAGATGAGTTCTTATACTGTCTATACTGTCAAATTAGGTACCATTTTAATCACAGATCCTGTTCCTCTGATTAAATATATAAATGTTAGCTTGCTCTTGTATACTGTTCTGGAATAAAATTGCTAGTGTCCTCCAAAACAAAATCAGATGTAATTCAATGAATAGTTCTAGTGCAAGCTTCTGAAAATGTTTGTTTCCGTCACTGACTATAGAAAAGATCCTGGGGATTTAGCTCATATGTTGATACTAGTGTTAGCAGAGATTAATACCATCCAAAATGACTTCCTCAAATATACTCTTTCTTTATGATAGACACTAGCATTATAAGCAGTAAGATGTCTCCAACAGCAGAAAACTTCAGTGTGTGATTGTGATACAAGAAAAGATTTGTCAAGAATATAGTTATCTCTTTATGTTCCAGGTAAGGTCTGTTTTTCTTTGTTTTCTCAATTACTTTGAGTATAGTCAGAAGATTTGAAGGAATCTAAGTGACTAAGAAAACATGAATTTACACTAAACTATTTGTAGAATATGTGGGAAATTTTGACAAGTGATTATTTGACAATAGAACGTTTGCTTTCCTTTCTTCCTTTCCTTTTTCCTTTTCTATTTCCTTGTCTTCTCTTGCCTTCCTTTTCTTTCCCTTGTGTTTTTCTGTGAGGTGGTTCTTTGTTAGTGAAAATGCTTTGCCTTTTCATTTTTTAAGCAGAGCAATTCTTAAATCTGTTAGTACTTGTCTATAGAGCCATATGGGTTTCCATATGGCATTTCTTTTGATGACTGTGCCATATTCAATATCTTACCCATGTGCATGTCTGTGTAATCAAGTGTTTTATCTTTAATTTCCTGCACTGATGTGTAGAAGAGAACTCTGAGTATATTAGCACATTTCTGCTTTATCTGTCTATCATTAGGCTGGAAGATAGCATGCTCACACATTCTTTAATTGGGTAGTTAATTGGCCTAAGAGAAGATACGGCAATATGAAATGTCTTCTATCATGAGTAGTACGAAAATCTTTTCCTTGGTACTGATCCGTTTATTGCCATAAATAAACAAGTTGAAATTTGTCTTAAAGAACTTAAAGAATTAAATTAGAAAATGATGGAAACTGTGAAAAAACATTAAGGGAGATTTTTGATTTCTGATACTGTTTACATGACTTAGGAATGTCACAAAATGAGAAAAATATTTGTATAGTGCTATAAGCAGAGGGGATGGATCTTTTTTGATGAAATAAGCATGACTTCCAACAAGCCATTAATAGAAAAATTTAGTCGGAAATAACTTCTGAAGATGTAAACCTCATAACGTCAAGTATTTCAGTTCAGCCAAAATTCATTTCTTACTTGATACAAGTAGATGCAGTCATGTTTTCACATCATGACATTTCTCTACCAAACTAAGGAAACAAAAGAAACTTGTCATTTTCTATGAGGTTAGATGCAATTAAAGAATATCAAATAAATATGCATATGTAAATGAGAACTAGAACTAATGTCTTGCATTTGTAATGCATAAGCTTTGACTATTTAGTATATATTTCTTTTTTAATAAGATAGTTTTGTCTGCCTTTTACAAAGGCTTCAGGTGTCTAAGGAACACTTTTCTCTTAGAAATCTGTTATAGAGATTACTGACCCTTGCTTCAGAAAAATCCTAGATGACTATATTTGCTTGCCAGGAAAAAAGAACTATCTGTTTGCAAAATAAAAATTGCGTGTATTCCCAGTATTATGGTATATAATTTTAAGATTAAATGATTATTTAAAAAATCCTATTCTATTCAAAAGGGAAAGAAGAAAAATATTAGTGTTTTCCTGTGACTCTATAATAATTTAACCATTTACAAGGAAAATGCAAGAGTTAAGAATGACATTTAGACCCAGTCTTTTGCCTTTTCGTTCTGAAGATGAGCAGACTGTGTAGTGTGAGAAACAGGCTGAAACTGTTGAACAGCCATCTTTTTCTCTGAGTAAGGAACAGTTTCTTCAAGGGAGATTAGTATCACAGTGTGATCCTGAGGATAGAAGCTATGATGAGTTCTTGATTTAAGCTTGCTTTCACAGTTTGAATAGAAAAAAAAAAATCTTTTCTGTTATAGAAATATATCAGTATTTTGAAAATAAATTTTAAAGCATTGCTTAAAAGTAAATTTATTAGGGGCTACTAGGAAACACAGGAAATAATATTTTGCCCAAGAGAAAGAGAAGAGAGAGGAAAAAAAAAAAGAAAAAAGAAAAGAAAAAAGAGAGAGAAAAAAGTGGTAAAAAAAAAATCAGGAAAATTCCATTTGGAAATATTTGGAAAACCTCATACACATGCACACTTTGTAAAGCTGACTTTTTCATGCATGAAGATTGCTTACTGTGCATGTGCATTCTCAGTAAAGTTTTATTGTATCAGCTTCAATTCTGTATGCAGTGCATCAGTTTACTGCCCAGGACTGCATTGATCTACGCAGCAATACTGAATACATATTTATGATAAGAGAAGGTTAATTGTCTTCCAAACTTCCCATTTTGTTTTAATCCTTAATTAGTTCAGCAGAAGGGATAATATACAACTTCTCTTGTTTTGGGTGAGGGTGTTTTGTTTTATTTCGTTTTCATTTTTTTCCCCTTGGTTTTATAGGAACACACAAGAATAAAATCTCAACAATAAGTTTTCTCAAATAGTTCATTTGTGCAAATATTAGCTCATTAATATATAAACTTTCATAGTTTCCTATCAAACACAATAACTCCCCTTGTCAAAATTTAACAGCTACATTGAAGATCTGCTGCAGTAAAAGACATTAATGGTAACAGTATAGTTTGGACGGACTATTGTGAAGCTCTTTTTCTAAAAAAAAGCAAAACCCATCCATAAATATATTAACAATTATGTAGGCAGATCTGAGAAGCTTTACTCGAGGCTTTTGATTTTTTACAGTGCCTTTTCTTTATCTGATTATGGTCTCCACCTTGTTTACCAAAATAGATTCACCAAAGTGCTGCCACAAGTAAGTATTTGCCTACTGATGTATATAAAAGTTCATACATATTTAAAAATGCATAGACAAAAAAGGGTACGTCCAATCACTGTGCTTATGGAAGAAGTTGCATAAGTCACCTTTCTTATAAAAAATATCACTCACACCTAACTCTGCAGTACTAACCTATGCAGTAGATAATGACTTTTAGTACTCTCCACACTGTAGTTATATGAACACCAACCCTAAGGAAGATTATCATCTTTTAAAATTCTCACTAATAAGTAAAAAGAGATACACTTCTGATATAGCTGTCATTGAAAGAAAAAGAGGCCAGGAAAAAAAGAACAAAACACAAACCAAAGCAAACAACAACAAAAACCTGAAAAAACAAAGACCATATTGCTTCCTCTATAATGTTTAGTAACGTTCATCTGGTGCTACAGAATCATAAAAAGATTGGAGCTGTAAGGGACCTTAAAGATCATCTAGTTCCAACCCGCTGCCATGGGCAAGGATGCCTCTGATAGACCAGGTTGCTCAAAGCCTCATCCAACCTGGCCTGGAACACTTCCAGGGATAGGGCTTCCACAAATTCCCTGCACAACCTGTTCCAGTGTCTCACCAGCCTCATAGTGAAAAATTCCTTCCTAATATCTGTTCTAAATCTACCCTCTTCCAGCTTGAAGCCATTACCCCTCATCCTATCACTACAAACCCTTGCAGCTACAGCACTACAGTCCCTCTACAGCTTTCTTGCAGGCTTCTTTCAGATACTGGAAGGCTGTTATAAGGTGTCCCTCGAGCCTGCCCTTCTCCAGGCTGAACAACCCCAACTCTCTCAGCCTGTCTTCATTGGAGAGGTGCTACAGCCCTCTGATGATCTTTATGGTCCTCCTCTGGACCCGCTTCAGCAGGTTCGTGTTCTTCTTGTGCTGAGGACTCCAAAGCCAGATTCAGTACTCCCCATGGGGTCTCACCAGAACTGAGTAGAGGGGCAGAATCACCTCCCTTGACCTGCTGGCCACACTGCTTTTGATACAGCCCAGGATGCAGTTGGCCTTCTGGGCTGCAGGCATGCACTGCTGGCTCCTGTTGAGCTTATTATCAACCAACACTCCCAAGTCCCTCTCCTCAGGGCTGCTCTCAATTCATTCTCTGCCCAGCCTGTATGGGTGCTTCAGATTGCCCCAACCCAGGTGCAGGACATTGCACTTGGCCTTGTTGAAGATCATGAGATTGTCATGGAACAACTGTTATTTCATTAAAATAATTATGTCAAGTTGCAAGAACATTTCAAGATATTAAAAATGTAGGTTACCTTAAAAGAAGAAAAAAACACACACCTTACAACATTTGGAAAGGGAATTCGTATGTATTGACTGGTGTAATAATTGCCCTCTTTTTCCTTCATAGTGAATTCTATTTAGTATTTATGAGAGGAGAAAGACCATGAAAGATGCTCGTGTTATGTGCATACACAATGTGTAAGATCCTGAAATGCTTTAAAGGACACCAAAACATACTAGAGTGCTCTTGCTTTCTTTTTGTACTACCTCTAATGCTTTGCAACTACTTGACCAATGAGAGTGTTTAATTATCCAAGATCTGCAGTCAGTTCTGCTAAAAAAAAAATAAAATAATTAAACCTGTATTGTATAAGAACGAAAGCAGGTCCAAATACTAAGGATTCTGTCTGAATGTAAATTTATGGGTTGGGGGTTTTTTTTGTTTTCTTTTCTTTTTTATCTATTAAAAAATTACCCTGTGTATTTTTGCTAGGAGGAATGAGGGAAAATAGAAGTGGGGAAAGGCAGAGAGAATGAGAGAGAAAGAAAGCGAGAAGGTGGCACTATAAATTTACAACCTTTTATTCAGTTTTTATCGGAAAAAGAACTGTCCTTACTGCAGTGCTTGCAGCCTGAAATGCACTCCATCATTCCACTCTGAAATTCTGATAAGTCCAGATGTGTGATGGCCTTCAGCTCTAAATCAGGCTGTGCACTTCTAACATGACCTTCCCCTAGGCACCACAATGATATCTCTGTCTCTGACTTCCTGTGCGCAAATTGAATCAAGGTAGTTTGCACACGTCTTCTTTAGCAACTTTACATATTGTATGGAAAAATGGACATCAAAGATTTTTTTAATTTCTGACTTACCCGTTTCCTGTCCTGGATTGTAATGATAATGATGTGTTTATTCTCTAGATCTGAACAATGAAAGGACTAAAACACAATAGAAGGATAAAGTATTGTGCATTCTAGGCATGGCAACTGAATAAATAGCATACAAACCAGCAAATTATTTTGCTGCATTTATAATCTCATTCAAGGTACAAAATAAATTATGATAAAGTAGCAGTAGCATGCTATTCTTTCCACAAGCTTCTTGATTGTTTTTATTATTTTTCTAACTTCATTGCCTTTTTTATTGTACTGCAGTATTTTTAAAATTCAGAATCTGTAAAGTTCTGAAGAAAGTCATGAGAAAGCAAATTTACAGTTTAGAGGCTCCTCTTTCTTTAGTACCCAAGAACTATTAACATGAACGTTCATTTTTTTTAAAAAAAACCAAATAATTAATGCTTACGCCTAGTCTCTTACAAGGATCCGGTTAAAGCCAAGCACCATGGCAACATGACTAGAGTTTTTAATTCGTGTTCCCTTCAGTGGAAAGTAATTTTGGCAAACGTACTAGATGTTATAAATCCTCATTGCATCTGTAAATTCCCTACACTTCCAAGATGAAGGCATAGACAGAAAAAAAAAAGGTTCTTGAGATTATGATAACCCCTGACTAGTTGCTTGTGCTAATCTCCACTTGAGTTAGTGGGAAACACTCTTGTGGGAAACAGTGTTCCCTACCACTTCCATCTAGATCCACTTCCTGTGCTTCAAGTTGATGTTTGAGTTAAATAAAGTTTTATGCAGGAAATGGTGGCAGGAAGATTTGCTCACAGGAGCACTGGTATCTCAGTGCAATTTCAGTAGCTTTTGTCATTTTAGCTTCAGGATAGAACTACTAATTAAAATAACCACAAAATCTCTTCAAAAAAACTTCAGCCTATTTTGTCTTAAAATCCAGTAGCTGCCGAGATCTGAAATCACTTTACTAAATGCCTGAACAAAGTCCAAGGTTCTTCACAGAAATCAAAATTAAACATGGACGTTTTTATTTCTTCCTATTTGATTTGAATTCCCACCTGGGGGGCAGGGAGTGGAGCAGAAAAGGCCTTTCAGTCTCAAAGTGAATTCACATTTCTTTGTACATACTCCTACCCACTGGGTTGCAAAATGACAGATCTGGCTGGACTCTCAGTCATGAGACAGAAAACTCAAGACAAAGCTATAGCAGTGTACTTATTCCACATTAATACAAGGTGGAATACTTTCTTCTGGAGAGAGCAAGTTTGAGCTTGTTCATCTACTTCCTCTCCTTCTACCTTTCAGAAAAGAAGTACTATCAGGAGACTGATTATTTGATCTTTTTCCCTTGTCAAAAATGGGAAAAATAGTACTAAAATTTAGGCCAAGAGGCTCAGGAAAATCTTTAGTCAGTTGACTAGTCTAGTGTCTTGTTTGTTGTAAGATACTTCAAAAGGTCTTTGTTTTACCTGACTGCAGAGCAAGAACATTTATAAAACTTTACAGATGATGTTCTGTAGAAAAAACCCCACATTTCTTGCCACACTCTGAATTGCTGCATAAAGCTGTGCAGGCAGTGCAATACAATAGTGGTTCCTAGTGCCTCTGAGTACTGTCTGTTCTGTTTTGGGTTGGTTTTGTTTTTTAATTTACCCCCCCAAGGCCTCACAGAAGATCAGAGAAAAAGGTTTATAACTGTTACTCTAATTTCAAATTATGATTCCTAATTCCTTCTCAAATATTTAGATTCCAGCCACTTGAATCCTGTTCTGTAAACACTCGTCATTAATTTATTGAATATTAGCCACTTCAAATATCATATGGCTTTACATAGTCACAAGTTACTATATATACTATATATACTGTAACATAACATGTAGGAAAGATGCAGTAATTTTTGCATACCTTCATTCAAGGCAAATGCTATGACTAAATGCCAAAATATTATTGCATATATGTAATATGTACATTACAAACATTAAACAATGATTTAGCTGTGTTCTCCCTAGACGGTAAGATTACTTCTCAAAGTCCTATATGATGAACACACAATCGCGACAGATTTATTAAAGACAAGTGATGTATTAAAACCCAATAAGTTATATTTTTACTTAAAAGTAAATTAAAACAATAAATTTAATGTGTGTGCAGATGAGCCCAGTCTTGCAAACAATAATTGCTTGCTGTTTAATTTTCCTGGGCTGGATTGCTGCATATCTTGACCTGATGAGCCATTTCGGCTATCTCCCCTACCCCCATATGCTTGACATTTTGTTCATTAGGATTGGCTTTCCTGATTGTCACAATACAAGATAAACTGTTTTATTAAGAAGAAATGATGGTGTTGCCTCTCTGTAATTGAATCTGGAAGATGTATCTGCTGTTCTTTAGAATGACATATTCGGGAAGCCAAATAATCAACCTCAAGGGAAAAGCTTTCTGTGCCTGAGAGATACAGGTCACCTAATACTTCACCAGTGGTTTTTGTAGAAAATGTGAAGGTTTTGTCAAAGGAAGTTAGCACACCTGATAAATAATTATGTCATATAGAAATATATGTTTTTGCTAAAAATGCTCTAAAAATAAGTATTAAGGTGCTAATTCAAAGAGAATGGGGTATAAAATGGTCTATTCGTCACTCTCTGTTGTCTTACAAAGGCTATATTCCAGGACTAAACTTCAAGTGCTCTTTTGTTTTGCTTTGTTTTTTCCTTCCAACAGATAAGGACCATAAAAGAAGTGACACTTAAAATCAGTGTTTAGAAAATAAGTCCTTATGTAAAAATACAATGGGATAGTTTTCTTTTTAACAGTGTAGATAAAAAAAATGCTTACCATAGCATGCATTCTTTCTATAGGAAGGATCAAGAACACTCAGATGGCATTATCTCCACCACAAATTCTCCAACTTTGAAAAAGTATGATGATGCTGCCAATGGCAGTAAATGGTAAGAGACATGTAAGACAATCTTCGTATAATTAGAGAGAGCAATTAGAATTTCTCTTAATTTCCATGTCAATACAGGCATACACACAAAAACTCTAGTAACAAATTCATATTGTGGTTATTCTGGAATATGTGAGTTTTAGCTGTTACATTCTGAATTTCTGTATACTTTCTTTGTAGTAAATTTAAAACTGCACAAGCCTTAACAATTTTCAACTTTTCCTGTTTCCTGAAGTGTCTTTCCTTTTGGAATTTCTGTTTCATTGCTACCTATATAAGCAAAGGAAAAATGTGTGATTTGATACTGAAAAATTCTGTGGTAGTTCAAAGCATGAAAAAAAAAAAAATCTTCATAATCTGCTTATAGATTAAAATATGAAAAACATTATTCTAAGTTCATGTTACACCACAATATCACAAATGGAGATTTTCAGAAAGAACTACTACCACCTTTTTGCTCTGTGACCTCTGGAAGACAATCAGACTTAGAAATCAGTCATATGTGACTTAGATTTTCTTCTTTATTAATATATACATTGCTACCTTCTTCATTTGCTATTACGATGGATATTCAATTTCATTTTTCTCACCCTACTTCTCTTTCTCATCACAACAAACTAAATAGAGTGCAAAATAAGTGCATTGCTCAATCAAGACACTATAAAAACTTACCTGTGAACTATTTGGAGGATACAATTTTTGTTTCACAGCAAGAATCTTTGCTGGATTTCATGCTCAGTCTCTTGTTCTGTCTCTCTTTTTCATTCAGTTTCTCTCCCTGTAGATTTTTTCATACTCATATTATCCCTTTGTCATAAAGATACTGTCCTATTATGATTATTTTTCTTGTTCTTTTTCTTCTCTTTAAAAAGAGCTTGGTTTTCCCCTTTTCAAATACATGATTATTCAATACATTCAGAAACTTATTGGGAAAGAAAT
Source organism: Chionis minor (assembly GCA_013398295.1). NCBI lineage: Eukaryota > Metazoa > Chordata > Aves > Charadriiformes > Chionidae > Chionis > Chionis minor. The sequence continues at coordinate 213,981 of VZSF01003332.1, read as the reverse complement.
CTTATTGTGATAAAAAATTCCCAGCTAAAATAACTGTTGCTCTGAGCTGAAAACAAATTAATCCAACCTTGCAAAGTTGTAGTCTTAGTCCAACAGATAAACTTTGCTCAAAGTCAAGAGTGAGTATCTGTAGGACTGACAGGTCTATAAGGTGGAACTTTGTGGTAGATAATCTTTTTTTTTTGCTAACCTAAAAACTGTTTCATAAAACTTACAAGTGCCCCCTTTCTGGTTATTTCAAAATAATATTCAGCTGATGGTCAAAGGAAAGAGAAAATCCAGTTCTTCTTATACATCATGGCTTCACAGAGTCACATGAGTCACAGTCAGCAAATCATAGAGTCACGGAATGGTTGTGAATGGAAGGAATCTCTGGACAGTCTTCGGGTCCAATCCCCTTGCTCAGTCAGGGCCACCTACTGCCAGTTGCCCAGTTCCATGTCCAGATAGCTTTTCAGTATCTCCAAGGATGGACATTCCACAACCTCCAAAGGCAACCTGTCACCCTAACAGCGACAATGTATGTAACCCTCACAGTGAGAAAGTGTTTCCCAATGTTCAGACAGAACCTCCTATGTTTCACATTGTGCCCATTGCCTCTGGTCCTGTCACTAGGCACCACTGAAAAGAGCCTGGCTCCATCTTCCTTAGAACCTTCTCTCAGGTATTTATAGATATTGATGAGATCCCTCCTGAGCCTTCTGTTCTCCAGGCTGAACAGCTGTCCCAGCCATCCCAGCCTTTTCTCATAGGAGAGATGCTCCTGTCCCTTCGTCATCTCTGTAGCCCTTTGCTGGACTCTCTCCAGTATGTCCATGTCACTCGTATTCTGAGGAGCCCAGAATTGGACACAGGACTCCAGGCATGGCCTCATCAGTGCTTAATAAAGGGAAGGATCACCTGCCTTGATCTGCTGGCAATGCTTTGCCTAATGCAACCCAGGATACCATTGGCCTTCTTTGCAGCAAGGGCACCTTGCTGGCACCTGTCCAACTTGGTATCCACCCAGACACTCAGAGCCTTTTCAGCCAGGTTGCTTTTCATCTATGTGGCTCCTAGCATATATTGGTGCCCAGGTTTGTTCCTCCCATGTGTAGGACCTTGCACTTCTTGTTGAACTTCCTGAGGTTCCTCTCAGCCCACTTTTCCAGCTTATTAAGATCCATCAAGATGGTAGCACGACTCTCTGGTATATCAGCCACTCCTCCCAGTTTTGTGTTAACAACAAACTTGAAGTTTACTCTGCCCCATCATTCAGATCATTAATGGAGATGTTAAACAGGACTGGAGCCAGTATTGATCTCTGGAGCACACTCCTAGTCACTGGACTCCAACTAGACTTTGTGCCATTGATTGCCTGCCTCCGGACCTAGCCATTCAGACAGTTTTTAACCAGCCTTACTGTCTGTTCATCTGGTCCAGACTTCAAAAGCTTGTCTATGCAGATTTATGGGAGACATTGCCCCAGGCCTTAATGAAGCCCAGGCAGCCAATGTTGACTGCTCTCCCCTCATACATCAAGCCGGTCTCTTCATATAATTTTATCAAGTTGGACAAGCATGACTTTCCCCTGGTGAAGCCTTGCTGACTACTGATGATTTTCCTGACCTTCATGTGTGTGGAAGTGGTTTCCAGGATTAGCTGCTGCTTCACAGGCTTATAACAAGACTATTTTGAAGAAGACAATGCTGCTGTTTTGAATGACTGTCAGAAGTCTCAGAATTTTGTCTGTGACTCTAGCAGTGATGTATTTCTTGTTGGGAGGAAGGTGTAATACAGCTCAACTCTCTATGTATCAGTTTCCATGTTCATGGTACGTGGCTAGATAGCAATACTGTCAGACACATAGGGCTTCAGTGATGACTCAATTTACAGTGAAACTGCATTTAAGAGCCATTCTGTTGATACCAAATCACCTAGAATGCATCAGACTTTGATTCCACCATTTGCTTGTTTACCTTGAGAACTACGTGTTGCATATTCCTCTGGCTCAAAATACGCAAAAATCTTCAGTTAAATCAAATAATAGGTTTTGAGTAATTGGAAACTTATAAAAATCATATTAAAATATTTTTTATGCCATGCTTTTAACTAATGAAATCCAAAAATTCAAAATGGAATGTGTTTATCTTGCCCATAATACCTAACCCTATAGGCAATGAATCATTTGAAAGGACTGCTTCGCAAAGCTGTTTTCATATGAAATTTAAAAGCCGTTTCTAGCAGAGTTATTTTCAAGGCATGATTTTTTAATTCTGGTACATATTGTATACTTTTAGTGTGTTTTGTGCCTAAAGACTTTAATGTCTGGTGAAATACTTTGCCCGTACCAGATTTCTTTTTTATTCTCACAGTCTTTTCAGGTAAAAGGGAGACAGTGCACAATCTTAAAAGAAAAAGAAATTTTTAATGAAATAAAGTGCAAAAAGTGAAAATGATTCACTCTTCCCATATCCTTTTTTTTTTTAAATGTGTTTTATGTGTGGAGGAAGGAGTGAATGAAATATCTTCACACACTTATACACTAGATCATGAAGAAGCCTGGAATAATGGAGAAATAAATTGCTTTAGCATCTGTATTATAAAGCTAAGCATATGATTGTGCCATGAATGTGGTCTCTTATAAAGAATAATTTACTGTATTGTCATAAAAAAGTATGATAGTCCATTAATATCCATTCACATCTCTGCCTTTCTGACACAGCTAGCCTAATGTATTTGCAGGATTTTTGAATAACCATGTTAAAGAGGATAGATATGCTAAATAAAGACTTTCCAAAGGGAACTTTATCCCATATTTATTCCAAATGTTCCTGGTACTTTCTTTCTGCATTTTGTCGACCATTATCAATGACAAGGTATTACAGGATACGCTCCAGGTAATCTTAAATTCTTATTAATGTCATGCAAAGCTGAAAGACATATATTGTACTAGACTTTTTTCTTTTCTGCGAGATACAAACTCTCTCTCTTTACACTGCCTCTCCTCACATTTTTGTATCCCAGTTTTTTCTTGGTTTTAGTCTCAAATAACCCAATTAGATCTTTTTAAAGAATATAATTTTTTAGCATATTTTATAGGAGAACTTGAAACTTTAAAAGAAAAAAAAAAAAAAAAAAAAAAAACCAAAAAAAACAAAACCCAAATGT
>VZSF01003332.1:123277-210625 GCA_013398295.1 Chionis minor | reverse complement strand
TAGGAGAACTTGAAAATTTAAAAAAAAAAAAAAAAAAAAAAAAAAGAAAACCAGACAAAACAAAGACCATATGTCAAAAACTATTGTTGGTAAACCAGTAGGTACCAAATAAAGTAATTGTTATTGTATACTAATAATAATACACAATGCTTCAAGTAACTAAAAGTAGGAAAACCAAAATACTTCTAGCTTGTAAAATATATGCATATAGCCTATTGGAAATATACAACTTGAATAATGAAACCTCCTGTGGTGGGTTGACCTTTGCTGGCTGCCAGATACCTAGTAAATCACTCTCTCACTCCCCCTCCTCAAAAGGACAGAGGGAGAAAATAAAATTGAGATGCTTGTGGGTGAAGATAAAGACAAGGGTATTGCCTACCACTTACTGTCATGGTCAAAAGAGACTCAGCTTAGGGAAAAAAATATTTAATTTATCCTCAATTAACTTATATTTTGATAGTGAGAAACAAACAAACAAAAAAACCAGCATCTTGCCTCCATCCCTTTTCTAGGCTTCTTTTGATACTTCTTTACTTTAACTCCTTTAACTCCTCCCCCATGAGGAACACAGGGGGATGAAAAAGGAGGCTGTGGCCAACCCAAAACTGTTCCTCTCTGGCACTCCTTCCTCCTCACATTTTTCCATTTCTGCAGTGTGGGGTCCTCCATGGGCTGCAGCGTGGATACCTGCTCCACTATGGTCTCCTCCACGGGCTGCAGGAGAATCTGGGCACCTCCTGGAGCAGCTCCTCCTTCTCCTTCTCCAGCCTTGGTATCCACAGGGACGTCTCTCACACTCTTTTTTCCCAGGTGTTTCGCACTTTCCTAAGTATGTTTTCCCCAAGGTGCTTGGCTGTTGACTTCACAAATGTCTTGCACTGTGTCCTTTGAAACTGGCTGAAGCTGGCCAGAACCAGCAGTGTCCGTTTCCAGCCAGCAGTCTCTGGCCTCTCCCCACAGAGAATACCCTGCTGCCAACATTTTGACATTGTCACCCAATACACCAGCAACACTTACTTAAGAGATAGCTCCAGATAGCATAACATTGACTTTAGAAAAACTGTATTGTGCCTCTATTTTAGTTACCTTTCCTGTAGTCATACATTCACTTTTCTAAAACCTTGCTTCTTTACTTAATATATCGCAAGTATTGCCATTAGAAGAGGTCTATTTTTAATAGGTAACCTATCTTCTTCAAAGCAAGTATCCTGGAAAGTGTATAGGGATGTTGCCCGGTTGTGTGGGGATGGGATCAGGAAGACCAAGGCATAGCTGGAGCTGAACTTGGCAAGAGACACAAAGAATCATAAGAAAGGCTTCTATAGGTGTATGTCATGGTTTAACCCCAGTCAGCAGCTAGGACCATGCAACCACTTGCACGTTTGTCCCCCTTCCCCTAGTAGGGCAGGGAGAAAAGGAGGGGAAAGGGAAGGGGAAAAAAATCTCATGGGTTGAGATAAAGACAGTTTAATAGAAAACAAAAATAATAACAACAACAATAATTGTAATGGTAAAAGAGTGTACAAGACACAAGTCTTACCACCTCGTAAATTGGTGAATTGGCAGCATCCCAAATAGTGATCACAAATACCCCCCCTCTCCCAGCCAACGTCATTTATATACAAAGCATGACATCTATGGTATGGAATATTCCATTGACCATTCCCTTGTTCTATTTATGCTTCTTATCAGCTTCTATGGGAAGCTGAAAAAAGTCCTTGAAAAATGTAAACATTACCTGCCAGCAACTAAAACAATATGCATTATTGACATTCCTTTCATACCAAATCTGAAACATGACAATCCCTAGGAAAAAAAAAAAAAAAAGACAACAAAACTCTATCCCAGCTGAAACCAGGACGGTATATCAGCAAGAAAGGGAAGGTCAAAGAAAGCATAGCCGCCACTGATGAGCATGCCTGGCAAACTAGTAACAACATATGAGGCTGAGGTACTCAACAGCTTTTTTGCCTCAGCCTTTACTGGCAACCTCTCTCCCCATACCTCTGAAGTGGATGGACCGCAAGGCATGGACTGGGGGAGCAAAGTCCCTCCCACTGTAAGAGAAGATCCTGTTTGCAACCACCTGAGGAACTTGAACATACAGAATTCTATGGGACCTGACAAGATGCATCCCAGAGTCCTGAGGGAATTGGCTGATGTACTTGCCAAGCCACCCTCCATGATATTTGAAAAATTGTGTCAGTCAGGTGAAGATCCTGGTGACTGGAGAAAGGGAAACAACGCACCCATTTTTAAAAAGGGTAAAAAGGAGGACGCTGGGAACTAGCGACCTGTCAGCCTCACCTCTGTGCCTGGGAAGATCATGGAACAGATCCTTCTCGAAGCTATGCTAAGGCACGTGGAGGAAAGGGAGGTGATTCAAAACAGCCAACAGTTGATACTGTTGTTGGTATCTGAAACAAAAGGATGATACTTGGTTGTTGCTTTCCAAACCATTGTTACTTCCTCTGTGAGTGTTTGTCTGGTTTATACCTTTAAAGTGATTATCCTGTAAAGAAAGATATGACATGATATATGTAATCACCAAGATGAAATTAAAATAGGTCGTTGGCTTCTTTGTCTTTATGTAATGTTTAGGTATGTATCAAATTGTTTCTCAAGAATGTATTTTATTCCAGCTAATTTTAAACATTGTTCCAACTAAAATATATCATGTTTGATACATATTGTTGATTATTTGATGCTTCATCTTCCACAGTTTTGGCACACTGTTTGAACGTTTTTTGGTAAAATAAATAAATGTTATTACTGCATTTATAAGTTGAACTTACTTTTTTTTGTCGTATGTAACTAATTTCAAAATCTACTTTTATTTATAGGGAAAAGAAAATTACTGTATTTTCTTTTGGAGAAACGTCTCCTTGTTCTGTTTAGAATCATAGTATCATAGAATAGTTTGGGTTGGAAGAGACCTTTAAAAGTCACCTAGTCCAATCCCCCTGCAATGAGCATGGACATCTAATGCATTGAACAGTACGCAGATTCAGCATGATTCGTTCAGTTGAAAGCTTTGGCAGACGCTACTGTAAAATGCATCTAATAACAAATTTGCATTACCTAACTTTATGCAACGTAGATTTAGTGTGTATATGTTTCTAACATGATTCAGTCCATTGCTTTTTCCTTAATTCTATTTTGAAGGTGCTGAATGTTTTCCACAAGAAGTAACATAGGTAAATACTGTGCCATTTTAGTTATTCTTTGTTTGTATTAGTGAGAAAAGTAAGGCAATTTGATATAATCTGCCTGGAGATCTTTTAGTGATTAAGACAAAAGCATTTATAAAGAAACTAAATGAGATTTTTTAAGTGAACAAAGCTAGTTTTTCATAACAGCATAAGAATTAAGATTTCACAGCATGATTCTGCTACACAGATGCCAAGAACTCATATGGATTATTAAAATACAATGAACATTTAAGAAACTATAATGATCTATACACTACAAAAATGTTTAAATGAAAATAGAAAATTAAATTTAAAAGCATTACTTCATGAACATCAAAGCTAAGGATGCAGCTAACTTAAAAGATTTTGAGAGTTTATTACATCTGAAATAACCTACCAAGTAATTTCATTCTCAAAATACATAATGTGGGGAACTGCTCTTTGCAGACACCAAGCATGATTAAGTGGGTGAATAAGGACCCTATATGCTCTTTTCCACCCCACCTAGAGATAAGCCCAGGTTGTTAACAAGGATAGAGATTTTAGCCCTAGTATTTTCCTTTTCTGCATAGGCAGTTCAGAAGTAGATGAGGTGAGGACTGAGTCATCCCCTACTACAAAAGGGGTAGTTACTTGTTATTACTAAAGGTCAGCAGAAAATTACACTTACTGTTAATCCCAGGGTTCCTCTTTTCTATACTGTATAGATGCTTAAATGATCTTATCACCCAGAATCTAAAAACAGGCTTGGCACCTAAAGGTTTTTAAATGAGGTTTTTGACATGTAAGGTAGGCCTACAATGTGTTAAGAACTTACAATGATCTTAAGACAGATCAGTTGCCCCCACATTAGATGTCTAATGCCATTCAAGTTGTCATAGAGTTAACAACCTTGTCAAGGGAGCAGCAGATATGACAGAAGATCTACAGAAGGCCCATCAGGTATGACAGATAGAAGCCTAGAGGATCTGAAATAGAACTAGACTCCAATTTCAGGCAACTAAATACTAACTGTATTCAGCAGAGACGATGATGTCTGTCCTGTTCCTCCTAATATTGATGTTTATATTTGGCAGCTCTTTGAGTGCCGTTGTTTGTGAGGCTGATTCTACAAGAAGGGCTGGAAGGAGGATCTGGTGAACCCCAGGCCTATCAGCCTGACCTCAGTGATGGGGAAGGTTATGGAGCAGAAAATCCTGAGTGCCATTATGTGGCACATAATTGTTATGTGCTGTTATGTGTATTACTATAACTAGTTGTTATACTAGCAACTAGTAAGACTCTTTGCTAATCAAGATCTTATTTGTAACCAACAGAAAAAGAGGGGTCAGCTTTGAGGGGTGAGTATCCCATCTCTGAATTGCTTTTTTTTCTGGTTTGGGTTGTTTTGGGTTTTTTCCCCTCAAGCTACATAAACAGTCTGCGTGATTAGTTTCCTTTTTAAGGTTTTTATTTTTAAATAGCTATTGATAAAGGCAATGAATCTTTTCCTTTCCCCTTGTTGATTAATTAGCTCCTAACTGTGTACTTTTATTGGGGCTATCATTGCATTAGATCTGTTTTAACAGAATTGCAAAAACAGAATGCGCGCTCACAGCCCAGAAAGCTAACGGCATCCTGGGCTGCATGAAAAGAAGCACGACCAGCTTGTTGAGGGAGGTGATTCTTGATCATCTCTTGAGACCCCACCTGGAGTATTATGTCCAGCTCTGGGCCCTCCAACATGAGACGAACATAGACCTGTTGGACTGGGTCCAGAGGAGGTCCACAAACATGATCAGACGGTTAGAGCACCTCTGCTGTGAGGACAGGCTGAGAGATTTGGGGTTGTTCAGCCTGGAGAAAAGAAGGCTCCAGGAAGACCTTATAGCAGCCTTCCAGTATCTGAAAGGGGACCTACAGGAAAGATGGGGAGGGACTCTTTATCAGGCATTATAGCAATAGGATGAGGGGTAATGCTTTTAAACAGGAAAAGGGCAGATTTAGATTAGATATTAGGTTGGTGAGGATAGTGAGGCACTGGAACAGGTTGCCCAGGGAAATTGTGGATGCCTCATCCCTGGAAGTGTTCAAGGCTAGGCTGGATGCGGCTTTGAGCAACCTGGTGTAGTGGGAGATGTCCCTGCCCATGGCAGGGGTGCTGGAACTAGATGATCTTTAAGGTTCCTTCCAACCCAAACCATTCTATGATTCTATGATAGAAGAAATTATCCTGTGGCTATCAACAGATTCAGTTTGACTGTAATCCAATTTTTGTCCTGCTTTGCCATCATGGGACCAATATCCTATCCTATTTGATTTCTGTAGAAATTTGTAGATTTTAATAAGACAACTTTTTTTTTTTTTCCCCCCCACTTTATTACATTGATTGTATTGGGTGCAAGTACCCAAGTGCTGGCAGTGGGGGGCTGAAGGGGCAACCTCTGTGAGGAGAGGCTGGGGCTGCACCATTCCTGACACAGGTAGTTCTAGTCGGCTCCAACAGACACACCACAGGGCACAGCTGAGCTTCTTAGCCCAGACAGTGGCACATCCAGAGAAAACACTTTTGAAAAAGGGCAAAACACTGCATGGCAGTGAGGGGGAGAGGAGGTGTAAATGTGTGAGAAATAGCCCTGTGGACACCAAGGGCAGAGAATAAGGACAGGGAGGAGGGGCTCCAGGTGCCAGAGTAGACTTTATTCTGCAGTTCCTGCAGACCATAGAGGACCAGTCTGGAGCATATATCCACACTGCAGCCCATGGAGGACCCCATGTTAGAGCAGTTGGATATTTCCTGAAGGATTGCAGCCTGTGGGAAGGATGCATTCTGGAGCAAGGGAAACGCGTGATGAGGAAGGAGCAGCAATGAGGGACTGTTATAGACTGACCCGCCCCCCCCACTCCTCTTCCTGCCTGCACTGCTTGTGGAGGAGGAGGTAGAGGGGTTGGGAATGAAAGAGTGAGGTTGAGCCTGGAAAAGGGGTGGGGGGACAGTGTTGTTTTACTTCTGGCTTTTTTTCTCACTACTCTACACTTTTAATTGGCAATAAATGAAATTAATTTTCCCACAGTTAATTCTGTTTTGCCCATGTGATAGACAATCTCACTGTATCTAAACACCAAGCTTTTTCATCTTACTTTCTCCCACTGTTCTGTTCAGGATGGCGAGAGAGTAGCTGGGTGGACATCTGACATCCAGTCAAGGTCTCTGGACAATGATAAAAAGGAAAGAAAGCAAGCAAGGACTACCAAGAACACACCTGTTTATTTGCTCAGCTTATTTTTTTTTCTCTCTTTTTTTTTTTTTTCTTTTTTCCTGAGTGCAAAATAAGAGATTAGGGATCTACATTAAAGAAACCAAGATAGACAAATTAAATTGCGTAATTCTTATATTAGTCTGATTTTTAACTTATATAACAGTAGAAAAGAAATTACCTAGTGAAGTATATGCAGTGTGAACTTTCAAAGCTTAAGTTCAGGCACTGAGTCTAAACTAATTTAGTTGTAACCTTGGACAACCTTTGGTTTTTCCAGCAAGTTTTCAGAACTGTTAAACCTCTGAAACCATTTTGTTATTTAAATATGGTTGCAATGTTCTTTCAAATAAGTAACTTTTATAGACCTTAGTAGACAGAATGAAACACAATATTGCATAATGTTACATGGGTACATTCTTTATTATAATCCACACCCCCCCCCCCGCCAAACTATAGAACTAGTATTATATTGTCTGAAAAATGCTTCAAGGTAATGTAAATTCAAGCTGGGTTGTAACTTAAAGGCTGGCAGGTTCATAAGCTTGCTTGCTGCAAATGCCAGAATGTTTAACCATAATGTACTCTTAACATACTTATTTTCTTCCAAACATCCAAGGATTTTCTAGGCTTGTTTTTTATTTGTTCTGTGTTATTTAGAAAAATTAAGAGAAGAAAAAGCATAAAGAAGAAATTTACCTGGCTGCATTCTTAATCTCTGCATTTTCAAAAACAAGCAAATAAAAAATCATATGTATCATCGGTGCATATAAAATCTAAATAAAATCTGTCTTGGTATTGTTCACAACATTGGGACTAACTAAGTATGATACAAAGGATTCAGCATGTGTGCAATGTAATTTAATAAGGACTGTATTGACTGAAATCTAAACTGCTGTTCTGAGAAATCTAAAAAAATACTTCCTCGAAAACATCCATGACTAACTCCAGCATGATGTTAGCTCCGTGTTGGTGATTATAGTGTACAAATTCAGAAAAATACATTTTTAACAAGGGCAGTTGTTTTTCTTTGGATTCATAAATAGTTCAACTTGATGGATTGATCAAAGTGTTTTAAAATATAAAATTTCCCTAAGAGCTAAGTACAATTCAGAGATAATGAAAATGAAATTTAGTAATTTAAAGGTCAGACCCATCTTATGTCAGTGATCTGTGTCAAATTCACATTTTCTTAAAGTTTTTCCTTTCTTTTTCCTCCTAATTATATTTGTCCATTCTTTCACTTAGTCCATTTTCTTTCTTGCAGTATCACTCCCTTTCAAGTAGAAGAACAATAAGACTTCTCTTTTTCAGATTTTTTTCTTCTTTTCTAATCTTTTTTGTGTTTGCGAAAGGAACAGGAAATACAATCTAGGCAGTCTAGAGTCTAGACAGACTACAGATCACTATTTCTTTTGCTGTCCTGAAATCATCTCAAGTGTTTTTAATTATTATTCTCCGTTCTCATTAGCTCATATGTTGAGTAGTTTATCTCTTCATTTGCCCTTTTATTTGTTTTGAACTTTTCCTTGTTTTTTAGTGTACTTTCCCATTGCTTCAGATTTGTTATTTTCCTCCATTTTTCTTGAGTAAGCAAATTAAAATTCCAAGTCCTGCAGGTCAGACACAATAACTTTCAACAGTACAGGCTGAGAGCTGTCTTAATGATCAGTCTTTGCAAAAAAACCCATACATGTCCTGGTGGGCTGTGAGTCAGACATGAGTCAGCAGCACATCCTTTTGGTGGTGAAAACTGATGACTTACAGAGCTGTTTTACCAAGAGCAGATCAAGGAAAGGGATTATTTCTCTTTATTTGGTATTTGTGACACCTCACTTAGAGCACTATCACTGGTTGTGGATGCCCCAATACATAAGATAGTTAGGGAGCTAAAACACATTTCATATGAGGAGAGATTGAGGGAACTGCATTCTACCGGATATAAGAAGGTTCAAGGAAGTCCTAATCATGGCATTCTACCACCTAGGGGGTTATAGTACAGAAAGGGCTAGACTTGCTACAGAGTTGCAGAGGGCACAAGAACACAGTCACAAGTTGTAATAAAGGAAGTTCCAGTTCTTCACAATAAGAATGGATAAGCGCTAGAGTATTTTCCATGAAGGCTTGTAATAACTCCATCCTTGAATATTTTCTAAACACAGATGAGCAAGGTAATCAGTCAACTGTTCCTGATCTCGCTTTGAAGATAATCTGGCTTGGAACTAGATGTCAGACCTGATAACCTCCAGAGATATTTTCTAATCTTAATTTTCCTATGATTACACAAATCTATGACCAGCACTACTAGTTTATAACCAGTGTTGATTCACAAAGGGGAAGTCATGCTTGACCAACTTGATAGCCTTCTACAAAGAAATGACAGACTTGATAGATGAGGGGACAGCAGTGGATACTGTCTACCTAAGCTTTGGTAAGAATTTCGGCACTGTGTCTTTCATGATCCTCATAGAGATGCTGTTGCTGTATGGCCTGGATGAGTAGACAGTGAGGTGGGTTTAAAACTGGTTGAATGGACAGACCCAGAGAGTAGTCATCAGAGGTGTAAAGTCTAGTTGGAAGCCAGTGTCTAGCAGTGTACCCCAGCAGTCAGTACTGGCTCCAGTCCTGTTTAACATCTTCATTAACGATCTGAATGATGAGGCAGAATGCACCCTCATCAAGTCTGCTGATGACACAAAACTGGGAGGAGGGGTTGATATACCAGAGGGTCATGCTGCAATCCAGAGGGACCTCCTGTGACTGACTAAACCCCTAGAGGAAGAATGTAACTCACTGGATAAAACCCTAAAATGGAAGAAGGCTTAGAGGAGATGGGCAAGGGCCATGAGCTCATGAAGCTCAAGGAATAATGCAGGATGTGACTGACCACAGCTGTTGCAAAGAAGCTCACTTATATCTCAATGGGTGAGATATAAGCTCACTTATATCTCAACCTGGAGTATTGTGTCCAGTTCTGGCATCCTCAGTACAGAACAGACATAAAGTCCAACGAATGGTAACAGAGATGATGAAAGGACTGGAGCCTCTCTCTTATGAGGAAAAGCTGAGACAGCTGGGACTGCTTAGGCTAGAGAAGAGAAGACTCAGGGTGTATCTATTCAATGTCTATAAATACCTGAAGGGAGCATGCAAAGAAGACAGAACAAAGCCCTTTTCTGTGGTGCCCAGTGACAGCATCAGAGGCAATGGACACAAAATGAGACACAGGAGGTTCCATCTGACAATCAGGAAATGCCTTTTTCACTGTGAGAGTGACTTAGCACTGGCACAGGTTGCCTGGGAAGTTTGTGGAGTCTTCCTCCTTGGAGACATTGAAAAGCTGCCTGAACATGCTCCTGGGCACCAAGCTCTAGGCCCTGCTTGAATAAGGGGGATCAGACCGAATGACCCTCCAGAAGACCCTTCTAGCTTCAACTCTTTTGTGCTTCTGTGATTCTGTTTTTACCTTCGTCCCAGAACCATGACAGTAAGAACCTTTATAACTCAACTTAAAATTATGTGGAAAGCAGAGAATAAGATAAAAACTGAAATATATTTGTAGCTATTTGTGTTTCTAGGAAAATATGCTGGACAGGTTGAAGCTGGATGGGTTGGAGATGCATTGCTGGCTAGGATGGAGACTTGTAGCCGGCTGGAAACAATGGAATGTGTAGGACATTATGATCGACAAGGAATAAAGGTGTATTCTGAAAAGAATGCACTGAACTGGCTAATTGTGATTTTGTACCTGCAACAAACAAGGTTTCACTGTCAGTGTGAGGTTTCCAACGCTCTTCTCTTCATCGCTGTATTTATCAGTTTGAATTTCATCCAGCTATTCTTCATTCCTCCAGCCCAAGGAAAGGTTGGGGAATGGCAGCCAGGTTTTTCTGTCAATCTCCCATTTCTTTCTGAAAAGAAATATTGAATGCAGTCCATAGTGTAGTCCAAGTTGACATACAGACTGAGTTCAAACTAATGTCAAGAGATGAGAAAACTGTGTGAAAACAAGGATCAAAGCAATTGGAAAGTATTGGTTGAATGTAAGTTGGACCTCATATGTATGCTATGGCATGCAATACAGACCCAGGGTTCAGCACTTCCCAGTTGTATCTCTTGCTGAAGACAAGGATGTGCACTTTCTTTCAGAAAACAACCTCTGTGAGCCATTGGGAGGGAGACTTAGGAGCCATATTGTACCCTGGCTGGATGATCAGAGAACAAAAATAGTAAGGCACAGAGAAAATTACACACTTTTCCCACAGTGTGAACACAAAAAATGAATCTCAAAATAAATCAAATAATATTAATGTTCTCCTTTGAACTTGACATCTTTTAAATGAGCTAGCAATCACAATGTCAAGTATTGCTGAGGGATCCACAAGCATAAAAATGGATGAGTGTCCTCCATGTATTGACAGTATGAATTATCTATCAGTGCCATTAATGTTTTATTCTGAATTCAGGACGTGATGAGTCCGAAGTATTAGCTTCAATTGTAGAAATATGTTAATTCATAAGCTTGCTTATAAATAAGCAGTTTTTCAACTGTGGTACTTAGCTTTTTGAGGATCTTCAATGATGATTGAATTGTGTTGTGTTCAAAACATAGAGAGAATGGAATGAGATTTTTATTGCCTTAAACAGGGGCACAATTTCTATGTATATGTCTCACCTCACAGCAAATAATAGTTATTGAGATTCTTTTTAAATAATGTTTGTTTTTTTTTTTTTATTATGTTATTTTTTAAAAGAAAGACAATTTGTATTTATCACATGGTTACTGCTAACTTAGCATACCTCTAATGCACTGGTCAGATCTCAATGTTTATTAGAAGCCATTTTTAGCTCTGTACCTGCCTTTGCAAAATGGAGGGTGCCTGCTGAACCATAAAGCAAAGCAATTACATTCCAATCCTATCAGTTCATTGTTCATATAAGCTCCCTTCCATTCTTTCTGTGCTCTCAGAAAAGATGAGAACGATGAATTAAAGAGTTCAGATAAATAGTTAAATCTACTTCATTAATAGCATTAGAAGATTTTGTCTTCTAAATCAAAAATAAAAAATAAATCAGGTGTGATACTTGCCGTCAACGTTCCAACCTGAATTGTTTGTATAAACATCTCCTTAAACTGGCTGAAATATTTTTTTGAAGTTTTAAGGGGTTTTTTTGCAATTTATTCTAATTGGCCAGACCCCTTCCATCCTAAAAATTGCCCCAGACTACTATTATTTTCTTGGCAAGACAGGTGTTCTTACATAGTGTGCAGCAGAGCAAGAGATGTAATTCCAAGGAGGATTTCAAATCACTCATTCCAAGAGCAAAAGGCAAAGGAGGCATTGCATCAAATGAAATGGTGACAAAATGAAGTTTTGTTTGTAAGTTAGAATGGAAATATAATAGAATGCAGAGCAGTCAGAGGTACATACTCCATGAAAAAAAGGAATATATTACTTTATGAGAAAATTATAGTCATTTGTGTTCTCAGCAAGCAATGGTGTTAATTGATATGAATTAACAAGAAATTAAAGTAGGTGCCATGGAAATTCTTTTTATTTCACATCTTCTTTCCTGTGCCTGCCATGTATTCTGTAAACTGCAAATATCTCCTTTCATGTAGCAGTTCAGACCACACAAAAGGTTCAGGGTCATTCTTTGCAAATGATTGTTTAACATTTGTCAAAATTCTGCTGTTGTGTGCTTTCTGGAACGAGGCAGGACACATGGAACTACACCCTTATCCACATTCTGGATTTTTTCAAGGAAGTCTATTTTTAATATTTTTTAAATCTTTTAAATATTTTTAAAAGATTTGGGGCTCAAAATTGTTTGGGACATTGTGTATTTTATATTTTTTGAACTCCACAAAGTCAAGACTGGTATTTTCTCATGACACAATTCCCTATCTTTTTCCATCAGTATGACACACGTGTCTCCCTAGCACACTGGTCCCTTTTTTGGCCCTCTATTCTACTAAGAAAAAAAAATAATCTTTCGTTCTGCATGGTAAACTAGGTCAGAGAAATGATCTAATATAAAATAATTTATAAAAAAGAAAAGAGGGATCACATGAAAGGAAAGGAGGATACATTTCTGGGTTGCATGAAAAGGTATACAAGAAACATGTGTGAAACTATACCTTCAGAAGCACAAAGTTCTGATACAATCTTTACTTCCATCAAGTTCCTGTGTTCTTTCACCATTTAAAACAGAATAATATAGCTGCAAAGTATACAAAAAAGGAGTAATACTTCTAATATTCTTTTCATAGAGGAAAAGAACTGTTGAGAAGCAAAATACAAAGGCTCAAGGTCATCTGTAGAAATTTTATTTCCTCATATGTCATCTTGCAGCTTAGTTTTTGGGACAAGTTCTGCAAGCCATATTGACAAAAATGTGTTTCTGAATATCCTGGCCAGGGGCTGTTGTCATAAGCATTTCCAAATTACTGTATCTACAAAGCACTGAATTAATTAGGCGTGATATATTTTTGGCATGTGATTGCATAGAATGTAGCGTAATGTCATGAAATCTACCAGCCTGAACTGCACTGTTTGCAGAGGTGACAGTCTCATGGGAATATTTTCAGCTCTGAATGCATGCAATTTACCTTGAAAGTAAACTGCTAGCTCTCACTAATGCAACTTCTTTTCTCTCCCTCTTTTCAATAGCCCAGCCTGATAGGCTGGCTTTTTTTTTCCTTTCTTTCTTTCTTTCAGATCACACTTTGCTGCACAACTTAATAAGAAAAACTCAAATAAGAATGTCCCAGCTAAACTCCTAGCACCTAGGTAAAAAAACTAGAAAAGAATCTGAGATAGCTACAGTATAGTAAACAGAAATGGCTGGAAAAATTAATTTGATTTCGTTACATACTAGCTTTAGAATAACAAAAGAATACATGTATACATACCTATTTGTATATATGTGTATGTTTCATATATGTATATTTGTGTTCATGCAATTGTATTAGTTTTCCTCTTTATGTACTTGCCAAAGTATTTAATGTGTAAGGATTTTTATGAAACGACATTGTGTACAATGATTAGATGAAAGAAACAATCTAGTTTGTTTCAGAGCATAGTTCTATAGTGTTAACAATTGTCTTAATATGGTGATCTCCACAATATCAACCCTGTAGTTTGAAAACTAATTTTGCAACAGGTGAGCTACTTCAGAGTGTGAACCTATGACCACTGTACAAAATTGATGGTGTATTTAACTGAAGTACTAAATTTCATGTTAATTGTTCTGTAAAATTTTACCTAAAGATATAATTCTTGAGACAGATTTGTATACAGACATTCAACTCAAGAAAATGAAAATTTCTCCAAATTGATTGCTTTATCTAAGCTGATACTAAATCTTATTAAATTATATTGTGGATTTTTAAATAATTATTATTTGCTAAACAGATAACTAATAACGCACATTTCTAATAAAGGATTTTATTAGAAAGTATATTTTACAGGAACATGTTCATTTTGATTACATTCTGGAAAGAAAATTATCAAAGTAAATTATTTTATCATCCCAATTGGAAATGGCAAATGTTTCATTTTAAGGAAGTAAAAATGCATCATTTGTTTGTGGTGCAAACAACTTATATTTTTACACATTATTTTACACAGTAGAAAACATAATATTCTATATATTATATTTTTTACTGTATTATAATATTTTAACATAGAATATGAATCATTCATGTTTCAAGCTGAGACAAATGTTGCAGTAATGAAATTTTCTAAAGCATTTTTTGTTTTGTTTTCCTACCAACTAAATTGCATGGTTTCCTTCTTCTAAACTACAGTCGTACCAAGACTTGAAAGGTATCAAGGTGAATCCTATTTCATACTTTGAATCATACTAAACAACGAGGCTTACAACATCAATACATGTTTTCACTATTAGTGTTATGATTATTCCTAATAAAAAGAATGGGGAGTAGCAATACTGTAAAGTGCACATTTTTGTGCTGTTCTAAGCATACATGACAAAATTATGGCCTTTGCACGAACAGGATAAGACAGAAATAGATGCAGCAGATCATCAATTTTTACACAAATAAACAATTTGATAGCACTGAGTAGCATGTAATAGTCTTGGTTAGTAATGGTCTTACTAGGTCCACTGTATCTGTTGCCAAGGCTTTCATGTGTCTCTTAAACCTTTTTGTTATACATAATAAGCTGTCTCAGTGGACATGTACAGGCATTTCAGTGAACAACAGATGGAAACAAAAAAGATCTTTGAATAGCTAATGAGAGGGCAATAAAGGCTGGCTTCATTGACACAGCAAAGGTAACCATTAACATTTTGATCCCATAAGGCAAATGGTAGGTTCCCTTAATGGGAAATGGGTAGTTTGCTTCCAATGTATTGGAGAACAAGAAGCCAAAAGGCGGCTATGGGAAGAGTGATATTATCTAAGTAGTACTATGAAAATAAAACAAATTTTAAAGCGTGTAGATAGTACAAGAGTGTCAGGGTCAAAGAAGGACAGCTGTCATAGAGACATGAAGTACTTGATTTTAGCTGTATGGAACCCGAAAACTGTTACAGTTGTTATTAAAGTAGAACGTTATGAACATAGAATGTGTAGACTGAAATGAACGTGCAAATCCAGTATAAGGTCTGAGTCATACATTTTGCACAGTATCCAGGCTTCTGTGACAGGAGGTGAGTTACAGTTCTTTACAGTTATTAGAACTGCAGTGGGAATTAATGCCTGCTTCTATACATGCAACGTCCAAAAATTATACTAAATCCCACTGGACGACAAGTGTTGTTGGATTAGAAATATTCACTTCTTTTGAAAATCTAAAAATCTACTTGCTAAAGACCATCAAGATGAAGTACACTCTAAAACTCTGCAATTTTATTTTTCTACAGTCCACTTTATCCTCCCTGAATCCATTAAGCTAAATTCCTTTTTTTTTTTGTACCAACATATAAAACTTGAATGCATTACAGGAGGTGATATGTAACTTCTAAAGGACTCAAACATTAAAAAAAAAAAAAAAGAAAGGAAAAAAAGAAAAAAAGCGCAAAGTCTGTTGCTTCTAAGTAAAAAGCTTTTGTCACAGTTGTGAATGGACAGGCAGGGAGGTAGGTGAAATAAAATGACACATTTGATGAAAAGATACATCTGAGTCAGGATGGACCGTCAAGATTCAACAAGAACTAGGCTACAAATCATACTGATTCAATAAACATGTATGCTACCCATTATTTCTGTTTTAAAACAAAGATTAGAGATTTAATCATGTACAGAATATCATACCAAAGTTTAAAAATTGTTCAAAAGGATATTTGTTCAGGTAATAACTCTAGGCACATTGTCATTATGACTCAGAAGACTCTGAAGTATGAGACACTTCCATTTTTACCTGTGGGTATCTAAAGGAAGGATTTTTCCAGTGTACGTTGCAAAAAAAGGACCAAGTGAGCCTTAAGGATGCTGAAGAGGAGGAGGAAGTGGATAATAATCACTGTAGTGCAGTGAGTCTGAGTGACAGATCAAATGGCTATCTCATAGAATGAGTAGACCAGGGCGGAAGGAAATGGCGTATGGTTGGGAAAAAGAGAAAACCTCAGGTTTTCAAATGCTGAATCTCAACAATTAAAAGGACAACCCAGATAATGTGTCAGGAAATAGTGGATGAAAATGAAACCAAGGCTGAGGAAATAGATCTCTGAGTCATCATCATGGCAGAAGCTATATAGCTCAAGACAGTGATAAGGCAGAGAGAAGAAAAAATGATGCTCTGAAGGACAAAATCTCAATAAAAGACAGACAAGGGAAAAAAGAACTGCCGAAGAGTACTTTGAAGTAGAAGCTGGAAAGGGAGGGGGAAAATCCACAGCAGTATGAGGTAACAGAAGATAATTAATATTTTTAGTGCTTTGCTAACACTCTTTTGTTTGCTAGTATGTACTATTTCAGTGCAATCTGGTTTTAACAGCCTGGAAATCACAGGTTTATGAAATTAATAAGTATTAATATTGACATAAATCTGGACAAGAAAAACTTTTGTCAGGGAAAGTTGAGCTGGCAAACAGGGAACAGCTGCTCTTTCTTCCTAATGATAACAAGTTTTTCTTGGGATTTATATTTCGTTTCTTCAAAAAGGGCAAGAAGAAAGATCCAGGAAACTACAGGCCAGTCAGCCTCACCTCTGTCCTTGGAAAGATGATGGAACAGCTCGTTCTGGGCGTCACCTCCAAGCACCTGGAGGAAAAGAAAGTTATCAGAAGTAGTCGACATGGATTCACCAAGTGGAAGTCATGTCTAACTAATCTGATAGCCTTCTATGATGGCATGACTGGATGGATAGATGAGGGAAGGGCAGTGGATGTTGTCTACCTTAACTTTAGCAAGGCTTTTGACACTGTCTCCCACAGCATTCTCATAGGTAAGCTTAGGAAATGTGGGTTAGATGAATGGACAGTGGGGTGGATTGAAAACTGGCTGGCAGGTAGATCTCAGAGGGTTGTGATCAGTGGGGCAGAGTCTAGTTGGAGGCCTGTGACTAGTGGTGTTCCTCAGGGGTCAGTGCTGAGTCCACTCCTGTTCAGTGGCCTGGATGAAGGCACAGAGTATACCATCAGAAAGTTTGCTGATGACATGAAACTGAGAGGGGTGGCTGACACACCAGAAGGCTGTGCTGCCATTCAGCATGACCTGGACAGGCTGGAGAGTTGGGCAGAGAGAAACCATATGAAATTTGACAAGGGCAAATGTAGGGTCCTGCACCTGGGGAGGAATAACCCCATGCACCAGTACAGGCTGGGGGCTGACCTGCTGTAAAACAGCTGTGCAGAGAGGGACCTGGGAGTCCTGGTGGACAACAGGATGACCAGGAGGCAGCAATGAGCCCTTGTGGCCAAGAAGGCCAATGGCATCCTGGGGTGCATCAAGAGGAGTGTGGCAAGCACGTTGAGGGTGGTCATCCTCCCCCTTTACTCTGCCCTGGTGAGGCTGCATCTGCAGGACTGTGTTCAGCTCTGGGCTCCCCAGTTCAAGGAGGACAGGGAACTGCTGGAGAGGGTACAGTGAAGGGCTACGAATATGATTAGGGGGCTGGAACATTTTTCTTATGAGGAAAGGCTGAGGGAGTTGAGTCTTTTTAGTCTGGAGAAGAGAAGACTGAAGGGGGATCTTATTAATGCTTACAAATACTTAAAGGGAGGGTTCCGGGAGGAGGGGGCCAGTGTTTTTTCAGTGGTGCACAGTGATAGGACAATAGGTAACGGGCACAAACTTGAACATAGGAAGTTCCATTTGAACATGAGGAGGAACTTCTTTCCTTTGAGGGTGGCAGAGCACCGGAACAGGCTGCCCAGAGAGGTGGCAGAGTCTCCAACTCTGAAGACATTCAAAGCCCACCTGGACACCACCCTGTTCAACCTGCTGTAGGTGGACCTGCTCTGGCTGGGGGGTTGGACCAGATGACCTCCAGAGATCCCTTCCAAACCCCTAACATTCTATGATTCTATGATTCTATATGTACTTACATTTTCATTGGTATGTCCCCTTTCTGCTGCCATGTGCTGTCTGCTGCTACATGGAATCATGTTTGGAATGTGCCTCGCCAAATAATTAAGTGGTTGTTATGTACTTGCCCTAGTTCGAAAAAGAATTGAGAGTATGGAGACTAACTAGATTTGGCTACCAAAGCACATTTAGTTACAGATACATTTGACGTATGCGTGACCTCTCTGCTTCACATCAGTCATGGTGGTGGATGTCACTGTCACCATGGTAGCCACTTTGTCATTAACAGGTTAATTGTAGGGGAGCCATTTAAGCATAAACAGAGTTTAACTGGACCCAACCCTCTGCCAAACTACCACCATGGCCTGTGTTGCACTGCACTTCTGCTAAGACCTGCTTCTGATCTGGTGTGTCTTTAATCATTTGGCTTCATATATAACTTCTTTCCAGCTTTTTTATAGCTGGCTCACTTAAAATATACATCATCTACAACAGGCATTGTATCCCTGAATAGCAAAATAGATACCTTCCAGCCCTCCCTGAGACCTAAGGTACAATGCAAAAAAGTGAGTAATAGTGTAGTGACTGTAGGCTGCTTATGAAAAACATAGACTAGCCTGACCACTCACAGGTCCCACGCAGCAGACGTTCCTATGTTAATCAACTACAAAGAGGGTTTACTTCCACACTGGAGTCCACGGAATTATCTGCTCTTTTGCAGAGTGATTCAAGGTACTCTTGTTGTGTTGTCTTTATGAGTTTGCCATTGCTGGATTGAGCAAAACATAAATTCAAACATCTTAGAAAAATGACACACGGAAAGGTGTTTTTCCCCCTGTTAATACTAGGATATTAGATTCCTCCTATTAAGTTTCATTCTAGAATTATACCAAGTATGCTGGTCTATCACTAATCACTGACCTTAGTTTAAACTGCATCAAACAAGACTTGTATTTGAAGATTATTTCTTGTGCTTTGGACACTTTCAAATCTGACAGGAATTAGAGGAGCATACACCTTCAAGTGCTGATAGAGCTGCGGCAAGCAAGGAAGCAAATAGTCAATCTCAGTCAAGAACTCCACCACAGAGAAGGAACATTTATACTGCAAATAGCAGTAGCTCATCACAGTCATCTGTTTTCTGGTTCTGTACCCATTTATCTGCAAACAAAACTTTGGCATTCACTAAAAGACAGTAGAGAAAATGGGGCAGGCAGAAAACATAAAGGAAGACCCTACAGGGCAATGTAAGGAAAGGTAGAGTTGCTGATAAAGGTAGTTTGGGCTCTTAATATTAGTGGGATCAATTCTCCTAAAGGCCAAAATGACTCTTCAGTTCCTGAAATAACCTTGAAGGGTTCAGATGTACATCCTGCAACTGAGAAGATACTAAAAACTGTGCCTGTTTTTTGTCTTCCAATTCCCCTAGGAATCATTTTGAATAAAGTCAAAAAGAGAGTCCCATCAAAGATTTGAGGGATTCCACCTTTAAATATTGAAGTTGGGTGTGTAGAAACCCAGGCTTCTACAATTAAAATACAATTAAAATATATAGAGATACTTCTATACTTGGTGATTCTGTTCCTTTTATAATTCATCCCTCTGTGATCTTTCATATCAACTGAAAAGAAGCCTGGGTATCTTCATTCCTCACTTAGATATTTCTATTAAATGAGGTGGAACTGGACTGGAAGGGTCTGATTTTTGGATGTGATAGGTTAATTTTATTTATTTTTAAACTCAATTTAGATTTTAAAGGAAAGTTTAGAGCAGGAAAGATGGTTTTGCATATGTCTATATGGGAGCTCTATTTTTGCCTTCTCTCCTTGGAGGTTTAGGCTATGATTTTAAGATTTCTTAGCAGTCCCTTTATTGTTTTAATTATATTTCTACTTAGATCAGCATGAGAACTTAGGCTAGAAATGAGAGTTTCAAAAACTCTCCACCTGAAGTCAAACCTAGATTTAAAGCTCTGTAAGAAAACCATTATTAAGAGAGCTTAGTGAAAAAAACCTTCTAAAAATTACTGCTGAGAAGTCTTGTAAAGATCATGCTGAGCAGTAGGTCAAAAAGCCCAACCCATCGACAACTGCTAGAGTCAGGGGATTCACTTATCCTGGTAGGTGGCTACTTCTCTTCACTCACCCCTTTTGACATTATTCTCTTATGTCATTTGGACATATTCAATAAGGTGATATAAGGGGAAAACTTTTCCTGTGCTTATCTGTATGTAGTGGAGGTATGAAGACTTCTTACTGCTTAATAGGCTACTTTATTTGCACTTACTGAACAAGCCCAGCATCATATAAAGTGAAGTGCAGGGTGAGAAGGGACTCGTAGCAAGCAGGTAAATTCTGTCTGGAATATTTTCTTTCTAACCTGCACAGCCCTGTTGAAAGAGGTAGCATATCATTCAAGCCTTATCCAGATTCCTGTCCTTCCATGGTCTGGCATTTTTGAGGACAGAGCTGGAAACGGTTTATGTTTTCTGAAGTCTGTATAGATGATACAGCACACATGAGGTCCATACAAGAAAGAGATTCTCCTAAGACAGAACAGAATCAAAACAGCTTCTTGCCTAGTCACAGTAATGAAAGCAAAGTGCTATAAGATGAAAACACAGAAATTAACTTGTCAGTGACTTGACTGATGAGCCACTGCAAATACCTGATACCCAGCTGAAAATCCAGGTGAGAATCCATGTAAAGAATTCCGTTGCCTAATGGCTAGCAACACATGTTAAAGAACTGACAGAATGTGTCAATTGTATGTTTTTCAGGAATAAAGAGAGAACCTTAACCCAAGCTCTGGGTTACATCTCTCTTTTTACTATAGGCAGGGTAAAACAGAGCATGTATATTCATGTAAGCATAACTGACATAAAACTTTGTAGGAAGACATAATCCAAGATTAAGACAGACACATGGTGCATTCATGACTCTCCTTTGAATTCAATGGAGATGTTGAGATTAACTGTGTAATGTGCTAGGGAACTGTAGCCTAATATATTTATATCATTTAATAGCTTGTAATCATCTACCTGAATGTGCTTTCAGTAAGTTCGTCTTTTCATGCTGCCCACTGATATTGTCCAAGTTCTCACATGTGTCTATATGGCCACACATCCTCTACATGTGCTTGACCTCAAACTCCTGAGAGCCTGGGTTTGCTTATAGCTATGGCAGTACTTACAAGGTTAAAAAAAACCAGAAAAATAATACTTTCCTAAATAGATAGATAGACAGACAGAGAGATAGATGGATAGATATTACAGAACTGAGATTTGGAGATTGTGCAGCTGGAGAGCTGGTAATATGCCCATTATTTACATATCTTTTGTGATATGCATAATCATCAGCAGCACAAGACCTGGAAGGTGCATGTGCCCTTCTCACATTGTTTTAAAGTTGTATTATCAGCCCAACTATATTCAACAATTGCAATGTTAATTGAGCTCGAACTGAACAAACTCATCTGCTGTTTCATTAAAGAATTAACTTTTCCAATTAAAGTTTAGCTTTCTTTAGTCCATTTACATAGACATCATCCTAAAGCAAATAGAAGAACAATTTATCACCGTTACAGCTTTCTGAAACATAATCACGATAAGCTTATCCAGTGACAGAGTTACTGAAATAAAACTGTTATAACAAAATTGATTAGACAAATTTAAGGAAAAAAGAAGTTCAACATTATTTGTATAATGAGATACTCAATAGTCAAGTTACAAAACAATTTGTAGTGACTAAAGTGTTGATCTTTCAACAGTAGTTGTCTAGGAAAGTCAAGTGTATGTATATATGAAATGAATTCTATTACAGAGCACATACCTCTGTGTGCCTTTGTAAAATACACTAACAGTTGAAGTCTTCTGCATTTATGCTGTGGATAATTAAAAAGTAAATATGTATGAACCATTTTTGATTCATAATTTCCATAAAATCTTTACTTTTCCAAATTAGAAAAGAAATTACAGCGACGCTTACTGTACATCCCTGACTAATAAGCCACAAAATGAAAACTGTAGGACACAATTACTACTTTAGTGGAAGAGTGTTATGTAAAAGCTTTCATGGCTCTAAGCGATACCAAATAAAGATTTTCTCAGTGAGAGGCACTATATCTTATTTATTCATCTTTGGCACATATGAGAGTATGAGATTTAGTAGACAGTGATGTATTTTGGAGAATCCAGGTGGGAAAAATGATCCTGAGCAGTTACTGTAGAAATGTTCTATTATGCAACCATTATCTATCTATCTTTATGTTGCCCTATCACAATAATATC
The DNA here is from genome assembly GCA_013398295.1 of Chionis minor. NCBI lineage: Eukaryota > Metazoa > Chordata > Aves > Charadriiformes > Chionidae > Chionis > Chionis minor. The sequence continues at coordinate 188,407 of VZSF01003332.1, read as the reverse complement.
TGAATACCACAGAACAGTCACCTGTATAATGCCTTTCTGAAGTGTCAATAGCCTCATTTTAAAGATGGAAAATAAGAGATAGACAAATAAATAATTTTTTTACCATAGATTACTTAGGTAAAATATGGCGCTTAGAATGAATTTTTATCTCCTAAGACTTGTTTGTTACTTAACCAGTAGTTCATCCTTCCTTATATAGTTTTTTATAATTAAATATAGATCAAAACATAAATGAGATAATTGAAAGTGAGGCTGCTGCTTTCAGTTTGTAGAAAGGTTGAATAAAGTATTCTTGTACCAGATTCAACACTTGTATCTGTGGATCTACTCTAGATCTTGGAAAAGTGGCTCTCAAATTTATTAATGTGGCTTACAGTGAACTCCCATCTTTTGTTCCTCAGTGTATAACTTAGAAATAGAAATCACAACTGAATCATAAGTGCTGGATGTTGGAAAAAGCTCTCCTGTATTTTTTTCCTTCAGGAAATTTTTGAAAATTCTTTCTTGTTCTGGAAAAGATCCTTATTTTCACTGACACTTTCATGTTTCCTTCAGCTTCCCTCTGTGTTACCATTTGTCATCCAGGTGTTCTGCATTTCAATACAAAGAATTCTTTTGATTGCTCAAAAAACCCCCCAAATATTTCTGCTTTTCTGTCATAATTTTTGAAAGTTTCAATAAAATCTGGGCATTCACAAAAGGTCTAGTAATTTCCCAGGCTGGCAATTCTTTCAGTTCCAGATCATGACATTAAAAATTAACTTTGTTTTAACAAACTTATTTCCCTCAGCTGAGTGTTTAAATAATAAGGAATAGACGCACAGAATTGTCTTGTCTCACAACTGCATTGTGACCTTATAGAAGAAATCCAAAGTATGCGTGCTTAAGAATATATAGTTTATTTCACTAGAAGTTTATCGAAATGGCTAGAAAAGGTTATGATAGTGAGAAAATCTGTATTACTTAGGTGTTTATGAGCTTCTGTCTTCACAGCAGTCTTTCCTCACAGCAGTCTGGTGAGGCAAATAAGCACTACTCTTCCCTTTAAATAATTCCAGAACAAAACAGTAAAAGTAGGATTATTTTAATTTTGGACATCTAAAATTTAGATTACCATATTAAACTATTACCCTAGACTTCCTATATCAGTACAAACATTGACTCATCATTAAACACATCAGCAGGGCTTTTACCTGCCTGCCTTTGATTTCACTATGATATGAGTTGCATTATGGGAATCCCTTCTTCAGTTTAGTAAGAACAGATGATTTTTGGAAAACAAACTTGTTATTAGGAATCATACATTTAGGTGACTAAGAGAGAGAGATGAATACCAGCTTAAATCTGAAACTCACTGAGAACTAGGCCAGTGTCCTAGGATGAATAGTTTTGTGTATATTAGTAATTGCTTCAGTGAAGCTCTTTTCTTCTTAGTCCAGGTTGAGGAAAAAAACCACACAAACAAACAGACAAACAAACAAAAAAAACCCAACAAAAAACCCAAAACAGAATCCCAGAGGTCTAATAGGTAATTACCACTGAGGAACAAGTAAAAAATATTGTGTATGCAATCTCATAGAAATAAATATCCAACAATGCAGTCAAAGTTCAGTTACTAAGGCCCGCATTAACTTTAGAATCTTAGCTAAGAGTCCTTGAAGCCTGGTGTTTCTATCCCATTTTTCTCTTATAAACTTCTGTATATCACTGAAGATCCTCATTTAGCAGACTGTTACCATAAGGTCAACAGAGAGAGAAAAACATCTTCAGATGTTAGTCAGATCAGCTAAATTCTCAAGTAATTTTCTAGATGAACCTTCTTCTCTTTCCACTGACTACAGAAAAAGAATTAAGGAAACTACTATCTCAGCTTATAGTGAGACACATGTCCTTTATCATAGGCGTCTAGAAGTTAGATGTTTAGGTCTGAGATAATCAATCCAGAGTCCTTCTCTAGCCACGGTAGAACAGTGTGCACTTTTTAAGGCAATTAATCTTATACTAAAAAAGGACATCTAAAATAGACCTGACAAATCAGCCTCTTAACAGGCCTTTTTCTTGCCACTGAATATGAAAGGAGCCTATGGTGACTAGCCCAAAGTTAAAATTCCAGACATAGAAAATTACATGAAATAAATTCCCCTTCTGTTAGGGTGCTAAAACTATGTAAGACAAATTCCTGTAGAGGAACAGAGTTAACTTTCCTCATAGCAGCTCATATAGTGCTGTGCTTTATATTTGTAGCTTGAATGGTGTTGATGGTGATGTAGTTAAACGTTATTGACAACACACCAATGTTATGGCTACTGCTCATCAGCGCTAACACAGCATCAAGGCTGTTTCTCCAACCTAGACCTAGGGCCAGTAGACTGGAGGTGTGCAAGAGATTAAGCTGATCCAAACTGGCCAGCGATATTCCATAGCATATGACATCATGCTCAGCAATAAAAGTTAAGAGAAAGAGGGAATGGGGGGATGGTGGGTGGTGGAGGGCATTCGTTACTAAGGCATTTTTCTTCTGAAGCAACTGCTATGTGTACTGAGGCCCTACTTCCCAGGAAGTGGTGGGACATCACCTGCTGACTGGAAGTAGAGAACAAATATATATTTTTTTTTATTTTTTTTTTATTTCTTCTCATGCAGAACCTTTGCTTTTCTTTATTAAACCATCTTTATCTTGACCCATAAGTTTTTCATCTTATTTTCTCCCCATTCTGCTGCAGAATAGGAGTGATGGAGTGGCTTGGTGGGCACTTGGCTGCCGGCCAAGGTCAACCCACTACAATTGTCATCCAAAGTTTTTATCCAGTTCCCTTTGAAATCAATTAAAATCTCTTCACTGTCTTCAGTATTTTTCAAGTCTGGCCTCAAAGTGTTTAGAATGTTATTTATTGTGGTGCTTGTTCATTGCTGACTGCAGACACAGTTGTACCTGCATGTAATGTGTACAGAGTGCTTGTGCTTTATCTAATAGCTAACACACTTTAAGCGGTTAGGCTGATCCATATAATTGAAATTGAAGAACATTATTGTTTGTAATGTGGTACTTGTCATTATTTTTGATAGCCATTGTAAAACAGATATAAATAAAAGTCACAAATTACTGAAATATTTATTGTCAGCATTGCTAAAGGGGAAAAGTGATATATTCACTGTTTATGTGGAGAGTGACTGAAAAGATATAGTAAAAGCAGTATTAATAAGGACAAAGACAGCAACAGGTGAGGCATTTTTTTCTTAGAAAACTGAATTAACACTGGTGGGAATACAAAATACAGAAATCTATTTTCCAATAACATTTTCAGTTAGTCAGTCTTATTATTAGATATCTCAGAATCAGAAAGCTGAACTACAGAAATGTAAACTACTGCATTAAAAGAATGAACTAAAACACAGTATGCATCACCACAAGCTTGAATTAAAATCAGCAAAAACATTTTTTAGATGTGAAAATAACAGGGTGGATTTTTTCCTCCTTTTTATTATCTTTTAGTTCTGCACTGTTCTGTACCTCATATTTTAGCTTGGAACATAGGTAAAATGAAAACACTGACAAGAGATATTGAAAAGTACAAAAGAATATTTCTGGCCTTCCTATACAGACAGAAGCACTTTGGATAATTTGAATAAGTTTCCGATAAGCAACCATATTTTTGGGTGCTCATTAGAGCTTGGTGAATAATTTATAACAAATAATTTAGTTGATGAATTTTAACTCTCTTCAGCTCACAAATTGTCCATGAACAGATTGTGATTTTCCTAAATTAGCTCATTATTCACAATCATTCACTGAATAATTCCTATGAATAATTCTTTCTCTGTAGCTAGCTTGTGGCCAGTTGTAAACAGTCAACTTGCAAGCTGCTTTGGTGTGACATAAATTCTGTAGAATATTTCTGCTTAACTGTAATGTTTGAAACTAAATTATCAACAATAATAATAACAACAATAATAATAAATCCTACATAATACACGCACTTTCCACCCTAGGTTTCAGTTCTGTGTCCATCACTGCAATATTTAGATGTCCTGCAAAATCAAATTAATTTTCTCATGCCCCCAAAGTGAGACAAGTCCTCATGTATTCAAAAGATCTTGAGAAGTTTTCTGAAAATGTTCATTTCTTGGCTTCCTTTGATTCAGTGTTCACCCATTCATTGTGAGGGGGCTACATCAGCCAGAAGAAATATCTTTTAAATGTTTTAAGATGTTGATGGAGTAATTTTCTAAGCTCAAGTAATAAATTGTATCAGTCTTTTAGTTTGACTTGTCTTTTGTAATCTTGATGTTGGATTTTATAGTATAAGGCCAATGCTGCATGAATAACCCTTTTGAATTTTGAAAAAAAAATTAATTATTTAGGCCAGGATGCAAATCACATCTTTTGGGACTAAAAGAGGAGGGGTAGATGTATGTTTCTGAGTAACTTATGTCCTCATATTGTCTATATATTGTCAATTTCTTAAATTGTAAAATGTTTAAATTAAGCCATTTAGCTTTATGTCTATATGAATACTGTTATGCTAATATCTACTTAGCAAGGCTGATGGAAAAACATATTTTTTCATTATATTATTTTTTCTTCTTTCTATTATTCCACTAAATCCCTGTTTAGTCTGAATGCTTTGTCAAAATGTTGTCACATATCAGTATTTTCTCTATGAGGACAAATGATGAAATATTAAGATATGTTTTTAAGTGAATCAGCAATTTTATTTATTTGCAATGAATGTACAAGATGAATTCTCTAAACATAGGTATAATCAAGCAAGAGGAAACAGTTCCACAGCAGGAGGTCTCTTTAAGAGAATAATCAACCAAAATCCCTCTTTCTTAGCTTTTTTCAGGAGCACTGATGCTTTTGAAGCTTCCTTGCTGCTTTCTGTATCAGCTTTTGTCTCTTAGAAACCAAAAAAAGATTATCTTTTTTCAGATCCTAAGAACCTTAATTTGCTGTATGTTTGCCCTAGAAAAATGGCAGAGGTCAGAAGGCTCAGGTTATATTCAAGTCTCTGTTTGTCCCTGTGCTCTGGATCTCAAATTGGTTTATATATTGCATTACATAGAAAAGTGTAATAAATGAAATTTCCTTCAATAAAAGTTATCCATAAGGAAATGACTACATACTGTAACGGATTCCACAACACTGTTCAGATTTTTCCAAGGTTTGATTGCTGAAATTAATTGGGCTTCAGTTTGAATAAAAATTGCAAGATCATGTCTTCAGTTTTAAGTGAAATTTTGCACACTATAGACTCTCTGTCCACTATAAAAGGTAAATTTTAATTTGCACATATTTATTTTTCACATCCAAAAAGTTCATGTTGTTTGTTAGCTCATAATCAGTAACTATCAACTACAGAGAACTCAGACAGTGCTGTAACATTCACTGTCACTTATTATCTTCAAGTACTTGCTTTTTTTTCTGTGCAGAATCTCTGCTCTATAGTTGTGGAGCTTTCTGTACCTAATACTACTTCTAGTAGTGGGGATGTTTTAGCATGGATTATCACTCAGAAACTGTCAAAAAGTTATTGCACAAAACTTTCATGGAGTTCTTTATCCAAAAAAAGATTATTTTTTTTTTCAGAAAAGCATCAGCAATTACAGAAAACTTGAACCAAACAAAGAAATCAGTCATTCACAAGGACCATAAAGCAATATTAGTAGGATGGATTTTTCAGAAATTAGTTAAAAAAAAAAAAACCTTCTTGAAATGAATTATCTGAATTTTATGTTCCATCTTGAATATTTGATTTCAGTTATTTAATTAGCTTTATTATATGTATTTCTATAAGAAATGTCCCTTAGGTTCCTAAGCTCAAAAGTAATGTCTAAACCCCTTTTTATGAGAGTTTTGCTGTGGGATGCTGTATTGCAATAATGTGAACCATGAAGTCACAGCTGTCTGTATAGATGATGTCCAAAACAGTGTTCCCCAAAGAACAGAAATCCTACCTACTTGTGAATAAGTATATGATGAGGGTACTAAACCTTCACTGACACAGCTTAAAAAAAAAGGGAGTCTGGAAGTATAATTAGGAAACAAAAAAAAAATAAAGACAAAACCAAAAAAAACTGAACAAGCCATAGGGTTTTGGACAGCACAAAATATATATATCCACTCAGAAATATGAGCCTATGGAGTCTGCTTACTTTATAGAACTATTTTTTTAGCCTTAGTAAAGGCATATATTTTTAAAACATGCACTGAAGGCATGACAGGAAGTCAACAACTTTTTAAGCAGTATACTTAAATAAGAATCTACACTCCCTGAAGTCAACAAATATTTCAAACAATGAATGAGTGCATATTCCACTCTTGTCTGATTGCAAAATGGGAGAAAAGAACCAAATAAGAACATGAAGAAAAATTAGTTGTCAAGTTAGTTCTCAGGGCATAGAAATCAATGATTTGTTTTGGTTTTTTTGCCTTGAATCTTTTAGCATAAGCGCTTGCTTTCTCCCCATGAATTGGAGTTAGCTGGTATTATTGACATATCCACAGAAAAGCTGTAATTTAAAAAATGTATAGCACTTGGCAATGAGTTTATTTACAGGAGCTTTTGAATGTCAAGGACATTTGAGACAGTATGCTCATTTAAGGCTGTAGAATTTCAAGACATGAAAGGTTGGGAATAGATAGACTTTTTTTTTGTGTGTCTTGCAGAATGTACGTTAGACCTATTTTAATTCATCTTTCTTTTTAAATTTTTATGTCTCATAGTATTCAGCATACCTGTCCTTAGAAAGTTCCATGCTGTACAGAATAGCTACAGTCTGTGGTAGCCACTGAGTCTTCAACTTCCAAGTCTTTGGCCTAGTATCAGATTCATTATTATATAGTAACTTGCTCTAACAACAGAGTAGATTAGGTACTGAGTGCTATCCTCAATTACGTACGTATACTCTTTTGTTTATAGCAACAGGGCTTTTTTCCCAAAACATACATTGGCCTTTCCTCTGTGCCAGAAGAATGAGTGAGTTAAAAATGAACCATGTGTTTAATATGAAATTAAGAAATTACAAGAAGTACATCCTTCAGCGCATGTAAGATTTAGTAGGATCTAATGAAAAGAAGTCAATGGAAAGAATGACTGATATAATATATTATGAATGTCTGTAAAAGATTACATATTTAGGTTTCAAGGTTATAGGAAAAGTTGACACTCTGGACTCCAGAAAATACCGACAGCTACGATTTGTTCAACAGAATATGTGAAGTATAGCCACTCACACTCTATACACAGCTAAGACAAGATGCTGTTTGAAGTCATGGACTGAAGTAAAATTTTCATAGTGTATTTTTTCAGGTCACTAAGGAAAGCCAAGAGCACCTCATATAGGTCTGTTCCAACTTGTTGCTCTACAGCCAGGATCTTCCGTGGGAGTGTGTTTTATCTGTCAGGTTCTTTATTTTACTAGCAACAATGCTGAAACAACTATTAACTGGGGAGGTCCCAGTTGACTGGAGGTTAGAAAATGTAACGCCTATCCAGAAGAAGAGCAGGAAGGAGAATCCAGGGAACTACAGGCCTAGTCTGACCTTGGTGTGTGGGAAGGCTGTGGAGTGAATCATCCTGAGCACCATTAGGCGACAGGTGCAGGACAACCAGGTGATCAGGCCCAGTCAGCATGGGTTCATGACAGGCAGGTCCTACTTGACTAACCTGATCTCCTTCTATGACAAGGTGACCTGCTTGGTGGACAAGGGAAAAGCTGTGGATGTGGTTTACCTGGACTGTAGTATAGCCTTTTACATGGTTTCCCACAGCATTCTCCTGGCGAAACTGGATGCTCATGGCTTGGATGAGTGTACACTTCACTGAATAAAAAAACTGACTGGATGACTAGGTGCAAAGAATAGTGAGGAATGGAATTAAATCCAGTTAGCGGCTGGTCACAAGTGGTGTTCCCCAGAGCTCAGTATTGGACTCAGTTCTCTTTCATACCTTCATCAATGACGTGGACAAGGGGATCGAGCGCACTCTCAGTAAGTTTGCAGGTGACACCAAGTTGAGCAGGAGTGTTGATCTGCATGAGGTTAGGTTTGTTCTACAGAAGGATCTGGACAAGTTGGATCAATATGTCAAAGCCAATGGTATGAGGTTCAACAAGGCCAAGTGCCGGGTCCTGCACTTGGGTCACAACAACCCCCTGCAGCGCTACAGGCTTGGGGAAAAGTGTCTGGAAAGCTGCCTGGCAGAAAAGGACCTGGGGGCGTGTGGCCAGCAGGACTAATGAAGGGATTGTCCCCCTGTACTCAGCACTGGTGAGGCCACAGCTCGAATAGTGTGTTCAGTTTTGGGCCCCTTACTACAAGAAAGACAGTGAGATTCTGGAGTGTGTCCAGAGAAGGGAAACGAAGCTGGTGAGGGCTCTAGAGAATAAGTCTTATGGGGAGCAGCTGAGGGAACTGTGGTTGTTTGGCCTGGAGAAAAGGAGCCTCATGGAAGCCCTTATGGGTCTCTACAACTACCTGAAAGGAGGTTGTAGACAGGTGGGGGCCGGTCTCTTCTCCCAAGTAACAAGCGGTAGGACAAGAGGAAACGGCCTCAAGCTACGCCAAGGGAGGTTTAGACTGGATATTGGCAAAAGTTTCTTCACAGAAAATGTTATCAAGAATTGGAAAAGGCTGCCCAGGGAAGTGGTAAAATTGCCATCCTTGGAGGTATTTAAAAGACAGGTAGACATGGTGCTGAGGGACATGGTTTGGTTGTGGTTTTGGCAGTGTTAGGTTGATAGTTGGACTTGATGATCTTAAAGTTCCCTTCAAACCTAGGTGATTCTATGACTCTGCTAAGTTCTATTAATGTACAATGATTACTGATTGCCATTAATAAAAGCTTTTCATTTGTTTAATTGAAAAGGTTTCACTGCATACAATATTTCTTAAGAGCTGTTTTGGAAACTTTAATAAAAGAAGTACTCCATTTCCTCTTCATTATCCAAATATGTTCATTAACATTCCTTTGAAATACCTGCTATTGTTGATAACCCAATGATCCAGAGTCTCACCAATGTCAGAATCACTCTATTGACTACAAGAAAAAGCAACTGACTAATATTTCCCTTTTCAAATCTCTCAATCTATGACTAACCAAAGGGTTTTATTTTTCTCAGGTGAACACCTATTCAGTGAGCTAATGTAGCAAAAGATTTTTAGCCAGCTTGTAGCTATTATGGTGATTCAGAGAATACCATGGGATGTGCATGTCATCGCTTGGCATGTCCCTTATATCTCATTAAATGCAAGAAGGAATGCTTGATTAGATACAGACAGTTGCAAGCAGGGACATGTTTGGTTGCCATCATTCAGTGCAGGTATCAGCATAATTGTTATGTGCTCTGAAGTTTGGAGAATTTTGTTTTACAGTGGTGCACTCCTGATGCAGCTGTAATTTGTGTGAAGCATATTAGACTGAAAAAAAAAAATTACTGTATTTGTTGTGAATAGTATCAGTTCTTAATATTGTTCTCATTTACTGTAGGCAGGGCCCAGTATTCTGCAAAAGAAGTGATACAAAACACTGACAGATTGCTTTACCGGAGACAGCACAGTGGGTGGTCTGAATTCAGTCTTAGTTCATGGAAGTAAATTACCTGAATATAGCCTCAATTGCACAAGCCTGAAGTTTTAAGGGAATTGCATGAATGTAGTTGGACTGACTTTGAGTACATTTGGTTTGCTGCACTGATGGAACCATCTGTTTTCTGAAGAGCTGAATTCGCCCACAGTTTGATCAGAAGAAAGTTGCTCAAGAATTTCTTGAACACATAACTCTCTTTAATCTCCCTATTCTTTCTAAGTAGTTACAATTGTCATAATCAGAGTGTTTGTTTTTGTGCCATCAAATTTTGGTCCTAGGTAATGCAGCTACAAATACAGATGGAAACTAGAAATCCTTCCCATAGTACCTACCAGTAAAAATGCTTCTGGAAAAATCATTAAAGATACACAAGCAAGTCTTCCTTTAGAAGAACTAAATAAAATTTTGAAAATGTATTATAGGCATATACATCTTTCTTTCTCTTGAAAGAATTACAATATATAAGGTTTTACTCATAGCAGATTTGCTTTATTCAATGTAGTATTTCTCACATTTCTGTGTCAAATATATGTGCAGTCTTCTAAAAAACTTATACAATATATAACTATAATATCCTGACATAATGTGTTCTATAGGATGACTTCTTATAAACCTTCTAAGAAAGCATAATGTAGTGAGAAATGATTTATTTATAATTTAGGTTCCCATTGGAGTCTCTGTAATCAACAATATTCCCACATATCTATAACAAAGTCTATTTCTGTATGCAATTGAATTTAGGAAGCTAACTCCTCCATGTTTCTTTGAGTCCCTTAGGCATTGAAGAACAAATGAAAGTAGTTATTCCCTACTAGTTGTGCTCTCTGCTTTTTCCCAAGAGTTAAAGAACAATTCACCCTACTGTTGAGATCTTAACTTACGGCATGGCTTTTGCTGTTGTTGTCGTTGTTCATTTCTTCTGTTTTAACTGAGCTCCCATTACTACGCTATTTGAACACTTCAAGTTAAATTCCGTGCGTAATTAGGGGAAAGTCAGCACATCAGCTCTGGAAAGCAATGAATTTATATTGCCTTTACCTTTCCTGTGAAGGCTGCAGACTTTGACTTGTATGTGCAACCTGAAGAGCTACTTCTGCAAACTGTTATACCTATGTTATTTTCTTGCATGTGTGGGTACAATAGCAAAACTCCAGGTACTCCCCTTATACAGCTGAAGTACTACAGCATAGAATATATCTATATGTGTAAGACAGTTTACTTTCCCTTCTTTATTTTACACCATGTTGGACTCTGGGAGAAAATTTGGTCATTGGTTTGCTCTTTTAATGAATTTGAAGGAGCTTGTACGGAAATGCTTATAGACAGGCTGAGGAGGAAGTGAAACATGAGAAGTTATTCAATAAGGAATAATAAAATGCCCATTTGAGATGGCAGTACTCATCCCATGATGTACTAAGCATATAGATAACCATATGAATAACTAATACTCATTGAGTTCACTTGGTGTGTCTGTGTAGAAGTTTCTGCCTTTGTGTTCATTTTTATTTGGTAAATCAACTTTCTCTTGAATAAACAAAATGCTGAACTGATTTCAGCAAAACACTCCATAGAGATGGATGGAAATAAGGAAAATCTTCATGAAACATTGAAATATTTAAGCTGATTATATTTTTCAGTGTTTGAAGTGCAACACCATTTTCCTTTCTTGTGATTCTTTTCATCTTTCCCAAAGGAATTAATAACTCCGCGATTCATTTGCATTCTTTTTTTTCACTTTTTCTCTTTTTTTCCACAGATTAAGTGACAATAAATCATATATAGAACTCATTATTCACTTATCAGTAGACAGAATTACTACTCTTAAAATGTTTAAAATTTCTACTGCGTTAGAAACTTACAAAGCTGCAAACAGAAAATTCAAAAAGCCACATAAAAATGGGAAAAAAAATCCTACAAACATATTTGCAGATAACAATTTCTGTTGCATTGCATGAGTGAAAGAAATTAAGAGAAAATGAAGAAAAGGAAGATTGGTTGAGGTGTTACTTTTTCTTTGTCACTGTTCAAATATGCGAGATTTGTAAGTAGCTTTAAATGTTCCAAATGAAGTTAAGTGCTAATTCCTTTCTGTTGACCTAATCATTACAGATTTAGAAACAATTGGAGGTTTGCTTATTAGTTTGGATTATGGTACTAAAACTAATGAAACCAGACTTTCAGACTGGTTTGTTTTTAACAAGGACAAAAAGCCAGAACTTTTTTTTTNTTTTTTTTTTTTTTTTTTTTTTGTAAAGAGAGGAAACAAAGGAGAGACATCTCATTGTGCTGAATAAAATGTTTCAGAAGGAAAGCTTTTGATAATGTCTATGTTGATATTCTTAATATTCTTTAATTGATATATCCCATGTAACCCTTTCTCCTTCTATGATAAAGAATTTTACTTTTGTATAACCTCCTTCCCTACCATTCTTATCTATCTTGTTCTGCTCCAGTGTGTAGTAATTTTTTCTAATGACCATCAGTTTCAGAGTAAGAACATCATTCATTTTTCACAGGGCACTGAAGAACTATCAAATTGTAATGATTTTTGGTCATTGCAGATCTGGGCCAGATTCAAGCCTAGTGACTCAGTGATGAAAGCCCCTGAATACTATTAGCGATTCCCTGAACTGCTCAGTTCCCATTAAATAAATGTACGATGTATTTGTCATTAGGACTCCTATCTTCTCATTCTAATTCTCCATACTGGAAGCTGTTGGTCTAAAAATAAAAATGTATTTGTATCCATCAGACAATTTTTCCTCTAGTTGCAATGTTACATTAATATATCCACAGTTACGGTCAGTTAAGTTTTCCAGTGCCAATAAGTGGTTGGAGGATTCCTATCTTGTTTTAAAGTTGTTTTAAATTCTAAGCAGTTTTTAGGTGTGATAATAATTTTATGAGAAAACATATTACAACAATCAAAGAAAAACTCCAACAAAGAAAGTATTTTTTACATGATCCACTAAGAATATATAGCTACAATGGTCCAAACTAGTTACAGTCAAGGGTCATTTGACATTTCTTTTGTGAGCTCCTTAATTCAAAAATATACCTTAGCTGTTTTAATTAACATTGGCACAGAAGTTGTTAGCCAGATGCATTGTTTTGCAAAAAAAACTTTTAAAATTGTTTAAAATCTTAATTATTTAAGCTATTGCTTAATGACCATGTAACCACAAAATAATTATCTAGTTATTTTTCAATATGAACTGAAAGCCTTATTACAGAACCTGAAAGCAAGTTACAAGGTAATTGGTTTTGAACTACTTGGTAACTTCAGGTATAATTGCTAAGTAATTTGCAAAATATGTTATTACAGTGGGCCATATGTTCCTATGTCTTGTGTGCTGCCCAATGTGGAAGTGTGTCACAAAAGTGACTCAGAATACCTAAAACAGGGTATAAGTACCTGAGCAGTATTTATGTTAAAGTACTTTGAAGAAAAATCTGAGCACAATCAAGAGTACTTTTTACTGATAAGCAACAGAACTCATTGCTATTGGAAAGGTGGGAGGAGCCAGCTAGGAAGTATTTTGTACCATATGTCTGCTTCACAACCCACTGAAGAAATGTCAGAAGAACATTGCAAGTTAATATTGCCTGAGACAGTGATAACTTACAATGCGCTGACAACACAGATTGCAGATGGCCAAATTACCACTACAAACACCTTCTGGCACCTGACAGCTCACCAGATGCTGGTGGGTGTCATTTGCTACTTAATCATGTACCTGAGGAGAGATTATGCAGTTCCTATCCAGGATCCTGTGGTATCCATGTTAGTAAACAATTGATGGTCCTGATGCAAGAATTCAACACAGTGCCAGGGTAAATAGTGTCATGTAAGTGTGTAGATACCCTGATGAAGTACCTCTGCTGTCTTACAGAACAAATGCAAGACTGGCTTAGCTGATCGCTTTGCATTGGTAATCTCATTAACAATAAGGTTAGGGAAAGCCCCAAATACCAAATAACACTATTTATAAAGTTGCAGAAGAGCGAATCAAAAGCTTCTCCCACATTGGTTTCTAGAAATACCCCTGTAAGTTTGAGATTTGTATTCCTTCCATCCAGAAATAGTTATAGTGCATTTGCATGTGGCCATGTAATTGGAGTTGTTTGTCAGCTTCAGATTTTTAATGTAAGTAAATTCTGACTACTGAATAAACATTTTTCTAGGAACCTGAGAGTGAGAATATTCCAAATTATCCTGGGAATTATACTTGTGTTTGCTTTTCCTTTTTTATTTTAATATTTTATCCAACCTTTTAAAATTATTTTAATCCTGTCTCCCAGTTGTGAGCTTATTCAAGATTTTGCCTGCCGTTAGCCATAAAATAAAATTAAAAAAAAAACTCTGCAGACTTCATAGAAACCAAATCACATAGCAACAGATCACCAAGGTTTTCATGAGCCTTAGTGCTTTCAATATGTACTCTCTACTGATTTTATTTTATAGGTATTTACATAGACTATTTTAATACATGGCTTAAAAAGCTTCAGAATTATTATCCAGCTTGCACGGTAAAAATAACACATAATGAACTCTGAGAATTTAGTCATATACATTTTTGTGGTTCACAGATTCTTTTTCCTTTTCCTACTCAAAGTTCCTAAGTGACTACTATATTCTTTTCATTCACATAGCACTGAATTCAACAAGGGAAAGCTGAGATCCCGGATCAATGGGAAGCTTCCAGATGAGAAACTAGGAACAAAAGTTGTATCTGTAATAAAGAATGTGTGACTTCTATTTAGATTAATACAGTATCAGTATAGACCACAGTAAGACAGTTTGAAAGCTGCAAAAAAGCAGGAAGAAGGATCAAGTGATAGTCAAATGCAAAAAGTGAGAAATAAATTTGGCATTGTGGTAGACATGACAGAACCTCTGTCTGGACATCAGCTATTTATTTAACATAGTAATTACAAAGCTATAAAGAAGAAAAGATGAGGGTATGAGAGTGGAAATGAAAACAAAAGCAGTTCCTAGTCCAGTAACAGCAAGAAACCACACAGGAGCTGAGAAAAAGCACAGGGATCCAGACTCCACTGCAGTTCCTGCATGATTTTAATAGCTTTGCTTACCTGTAGCTTTGCATATTTAGATTTCTCAAATTTAGTACAACCTGCAGTTTTTTACAATAAAATCATACACCTAGTGACTCGTGACCTTGTGTCACTGTATTTGCTCTTTAGACTACAACTTTAAGCTGGAATAATGATATATTCTCATTGTGAAAATGTACTTGCCTAGCTATTTTAAGCTACTAATGGTTAAATGAACTGGTAAACTGGATGGTGAATGGACTGAAAGTGTTCCCTCAATCAGCTAGGTCTGTTTATTAGGTCATAAGTTATCTCCCAATTAGAAAGTCAGCGCTGGCCCAGTTGGTGATTGGTGAGTTTTCGCATAATCAACTGTTCAGTTTACTGAGGGGTAACAACACTTGATAGATGTGCATCAAAAGGTAGCCCAAAACACTTAGAAATATTTTGCAAAAAACCTGCAATTAAATTATGACATTTTCTTTCCAAAGAAGTAAAAAAGTATCTCAGAGTTCAATAGGGAGTTAGAGAAATTGCTGAAAGACCAGTCTATAGATAACTATTACACATTATCATGCAGACAAAACTTTGGGCTTCTCAAGTTCCTGCATCACTGATTGCAGAAAGCAAGGAGAGGGAAACAGTAATTTAATATTTGCCCTGCTCTTTTTACCCTTTCCCTAACCATCTGTTCTAAGCTGCTGCTGGAAATGGTACACGTGGTTAGATGGGCCTTCAGCCTCATCCAGTACAGCTGTTCTTACATTCTTTTGTATTTATATACATGGTTGGTGTTGAATAATGAGTAACAAGGGGACAAATACATGGCAGAACTGAGCAGATGTCCAGTTTTAAACTGAATGTTGATGAACTGTTACCAGAATCATAGTTTCTAAGGCCTATGGGACTACTGTATGGAGTCAGGAAACCAACACCACTTTTTCACAAAATTTCTACTGCTTTTATAAAGCAGTAAATGATTACGATGATGATGTGTAAAGATGTCTTCCCATGATAGATGTTTGAGTTCTTCTA
Organism: Chionis minor; assembly: GCA_013398295.1. NCBI lineage: Eukaryota > Metazoa > Chordata > Aves > Charadriiformes > Chionidae > Chionis > Chionis minor. The sequence continues at coordinate 172,727 of VZSF01003332.1, read as the reverse complement.
GTTATTCATGTTAGATCTTTGGGTTTTAATAGTTGGCCACATAATAGTTTACAAAAAAATTTTGGATTTGCTTTTTATTATATGCACCAAGCTAATACAGAAAATGCACTTTTATAGGTTATGGTGAAAACAGAGTGTACCATCAGAAAGTTTGATGATGACATGAAACTGGGAGGGGTGGCTGACACACCAGAAGGCTGTCCTGCCATTTAGCATGACCTGGACAGGCTGGAGAGTTGGGCAGAGAGAAACCATATGAAATTTGACAAGGGCAAATGTAGGGTCCTGCACCTGGGGAGGAATAACCCCATGCACCAGTACAGGCTGGGGGCTGACCTGCTGTAAAACAGCTCTGCAGGGAGGGACCTGGGAGTCCTGGTGGACAACAGGATGACCAGGAGGCAGCAATGAGCCCTTGTGGCCAAGAAGGCCAATGGCATCCTGGGGTGCATCAAGAGGAGTGTGGCAAGCACGTTGAGGGTGGTCATCCTCCCCCTTTACTCTGCCCTGGTGAGGCCGCATCTGCAGGACTGTGTCCAGTTCTGGGCTTGTCGATTCAAGGAGGACAGGGAACTGCTGGAGAGGGTACAGTGAAGGGCTACGAATATGATTAGGGGGCTGGGACGTCTATCTTACGAGAAAAGGCTGAGGGAGTTGAGTCTTTTTAGTCTGGAGAAGAGAAGACTGAGGGGGGAATCTTATCAATGCTTACAAATACTTAAAGGGAGGGTTCCGGGAGGAGGGGGCCAGTCCTTTTTCAGTGGTGCACAGTGATAGGACAAGAGATATCAGGCACAAACTTGAACATAGGAAGTTCCATGTGAACGTGAGGAGGAACTCCTTTCCTTTGAGGGTGGCAGAGTGCTGGAACAGGCTGCCCAGAGAGGTGGCGGAGTCTCAAATTCTAGAGACATTCAAAACCCAAACCCACCTGGATGCCATCCTGTGCAACCTGCTGTAGGTGGAGCTGCTCTGGCTGGGGGGTTTGACCAGATGATCTCCAGAGGTCCCTTCCAACCCCTAACATTCTATGAGTCTACATTTGTTTGAATCTAGTTTTGAACTCCAGCATGCTAGACTGTTGCAGAGGATTTATCTGTGACAAGTCAGAGAACTTTCACAGACCCACAGAACCACAGAAAGGCTGAGGTTTGAAAGGACCTCTGGTGGCCACCTGGTCCAACTTCCCTGCTCAAGCAGACCCACCTAGAGCCGGGTGCCCAGGACCATGTCCATACAGCTTTCTAATATTTCCAAGGATGGAGTCTCCACAGCTCTCTGGGAAACCTGTGCCAGTACTCAGTCACCCTCACAGTAAAAAAGTGTTTCCTGGTGTTCAGGAGGAACCTCCCATGTTTTATTTTGTGCCCATTGCCTCTGGTTCTTTCACTGGGCACCACTGAAAGAGCCTGGCTCTGTCCTCTTTGCATACTCCCTTCAGGTATTTATAAACATTGATAGTATCACCATGAGCCTTCTCTTCTCCAGGCTGAACAGTCAAGCCCTCTCATGTTTTCCTTGTATGTGAGCTATTTTTGTAGCCTTCATTGGACTCTTGGCAGTATGTCCATGTCTCTTCTGTACTGAGGAGCCCAGAACTAGACTCAGGACTCCAGGTATGGCCTCACCAGTGCTGAATAAATGGGAAGGATTACCTCCCTCAATCTGCTGGCAATACTTTGCCTAATGAAGCCCAGGATACTATTAGCCTTTTTTTCAGCAATGAGCATTGCTGGCTCATATTCAACCTGGTGTCCACCAAGACAGCCAGGTTGTTTTCTATCAAGTTATTTTCCAGCTTGTCAGCCCCCAGTGTGTTGTGTTTAGGCATGGAGGTTTTCCTTCCCAGGTTGGACTTCTCAGATCTCCATGTTGAACCTCATGAGGTTCCTCTCAGCCCCTTTCTCCAGATTGTTGAGGCCCCTGTGGATGGCAGCACAATCCTCTAGTGTATCAACCACTCCTCCCAGTTTTGTTTCATCAGCAAACTTGCTGAGGTTTACTCTGCCCCTTCATCCAGATCATTAAAGAGCATGTAAAACAGGACTGGAATCAGTATTGATCCCTAGGGTACACCACTAGTCACTAGCCTCCAACTAGACTTTCCACAATGATCACTACCTTCTGGACCCAGCCTTTCAGCCATTTTCTAACCCACCCCACTGTCTGCTCATCTAGCCTATACACCATCAGCTTCTTTATGAGGGTTTTGTGGAAGACAGTGTCAGAGGCCGTACTGAAGTCCAGGTAGACAATATCCACTGCTCTGCCCTCATATACCAAGCCAGTCAAACCTTGTTTCCAGGTTACAGGACCAGCTACAGAAACGAGCCAGTTGTAATGGGACTGAAAAGACAGGTGGCTATTACCTCTGGTTTCCTTTTCTGGGTCTTTTTTCAAACCTATAAGCAGTTAGTGGTTAGGTCTTATCTTTATTGTGTCAGATTATCCAGTTTTAGAAGGGCAGAGTTTAAAAGCTCTAGTTTCTCTGAAGGACAAAACTGACAGGTTTCACAGCTCTGCAGTGAACCTTTGGAGACTTTCACTGCTCTGTTCAGCTGATGCTATACATTGTATTCCTTCATAGCAGTAGAGGTCTCAGTACCACATTAACTCCCTCAGTGAAAAACAGTAAAAACAGTTAACATTAAAAACATTATTTTTTGCTCATGGAACAATCTTCTAATTGCAATATTTAAATTATCCTTATGTCTAGTGCCATTTCTTGCCTATTAAATTTCATTTTTTTCTTCTGTCTTCCATATCTTCAAATAAATTTCTTCTGACGGGTTTTTTGACTTCTCACTGATTAAATAAACACTCAAGCAAAGAAATAAATAATGTATGTATTAGATACAGAAATCAGAATCACTATATCGTTTAGCTTGGAAGGGACCTCGTAAAGTCATCTAGTCCAACTCCTCCTGTTTAAAGTTGGGTCAGCTAGACCATGTTGTCTGGGACCATGTCCAATTGGGTTTTTAACGATCTCAAAAGATGGAGATCCTATAACTTCTTTACGGAACCCGTTCCAGTGTTTGACCACCATCACAGTAAAAAAGTGCTTTCTTATCTTCAGGTGGAATTTTGTGTGTTTTAATTTGTGTCCCTTGCCTGTATCCTGTCAGTAAGCATGACTAAGAAGAGTCTGTCTCCTTTTTCTACGTTCCCTCCCTTCAGGTGTTAGTATACATTGATGAGATTCAAATCCCAACTGGATGCCACCCTGTGCAACCTTCCTTCATGTGTTTGGAAAAGCTTTCCAGGAGATTTTTCTCCATCATCTTCCCAGGGACTGAGCTGAGGCTGACTGGCCTGTAGTCCCCCAAATCTTCCTTCAACCCTTCTTGAATATAGAAATGGTATTTGTTTTCTTCAAGTCTTCAGGTACTTCTCACAGCCACTATGATCATTCAAAGGTAACCAAGAATAGCCTTAAAATGCCATTAGCCAGCTCCCATCAGGCCCCATTGACTTACATACATCCAGGTAGTTTAAGTGCTCCTTGACTTGGTCATCCTCTGCCAATGACAAATCTTCATATTCTTCATAGTAGAAACAGTATAAATAAATCTGTATGACCATGTAATAAAATGTTTACAACTCCTTTCTCCTAATTAATGCATATGGATCCTATTGCTATTTTTTGCCATATGGTAGGCAAACATTTGAGTCCTTTTCATTAACGTGAACTGTTTGAAGGTGATAAATATTCTGTGTGGTTCTTCTCAGACTTGCTTCTCTTTTCTTCTGCCTAAGAATGCCCGTGCCTAAATAAGTAATCTTGGAAATCCAACAGCTATTTGGATATTATCTAAATGTAATGTGTTATAAAGAGGCTAAAGTAAAACATTTATGAAATGCAGTAAATTTATGCAGTAAATATATCTGACATAGTGTCAGAAAATGTCTAAGGTCAGGATCAGCCAGGAGATGAAAATAACACAAGTGGAGAGGAAAAAGGCTCTGAAACAAGTGCTGCATTCACAGTCAAAACCAAATCCAAAGATTTCCATTCCATAGCCAAGAGCCTTTGAATACATCTGGTATTCTGACCAATACATAGTACATTCTGACCATACATCTGACCAAGTAGCTATCACAAAGAAATCAATCTTTCTTTATTAGTGAGAAGTGTGGCAGGTGTTTAATTCACTACATTTCTCTAATCAGTAACTGTAAAACAGTTTTTTCTCATAATTGGGACTCAGTGTTTTCAGTTATGATCAAAGCTCCTTTATTTGTATTCATTGCCTAACAGAGTTAGCACATTACTTCTGTGTGCATTTGTGTTAAAAAATAAAAATAAAAAAATAAAATAAAAAAGAGAGCATTTTGCCTCTTTTGGCTCAGTTAGCCAACTAAATTGGTATTTCTAATTACAATATGACCACTATCTCACACTCAGATGAAGTGGACTTCACTGAGTTGTGGATTTCTTTGATAGAATGAGTAGTTTTCCTATAAAAGGACTTTGATGCTAAATAAATTCAGAGACTTCTAAACCAAATATATTAAAAAAAAAAGGTTTTTTTCTATTGACAGGAACAAAAACACTATCATATTATAATATGGTACAGTTGCCTTGTAAAAACTACAAGTATATTGTAAGATTTTGTTGTCTCACATACTAGCAAAAATTTATAGCCTTGTGTGGAAAAAATAAAATTACAAATCACTTCTGAACTTTGTTTATTGTATTTTGAATCAAAGCTGCCTAGTGCTATACTGAAAGCCTTACTGACTGTTCTACAGTTCAGTTTCATGTGCATTCCTTTGAAAGTCAAAAGGCATGAAGTGGATTCTGTGATGATCATACATCAACTGGAAAAGCTGGAATTGTTCTTTAAACATACAATCTTTATTTCTTTTGAGGATGAACAAAACAAAAAGGAAAACAGCTTAATTTTTCCATCACACATTACATTTACTTTAAAACATTTTATTTCCAGTATAAACTAAGAAAATAGTCTCTTTAAGACCAGAAGCTATATCAAGTACTAAAATCGAAATTTTCATGTGATATCTTCACCATTGGAAAATTCAAATGAAAGTCCTCCTCAGTGTTTAATGGACGCATTAAACCCTATAAGGTCTGATATCTCTTAGAAATTTGTCTCTAGCTTGTCATTTTTCTGAAAAGAATCTCTTAGGAGAGATTCATTTGGACTTGATTTATAAGGTGGTGTGATGACAGAGGCTTGACAGAAAGATGAGTTGAGAAGTTAAGCTATTAGTCTCAAATTTCATCCTTGTCACTCCCTGCTCTAAAGAGCAGCTTTCACTTTCCAAAATGTACTTTTTTGCAGAATAATTCCATTTAGCTTTTCTTTAGTTTGCCATTTCAAACACAAGGCATTAAAATATTAACCTCTGAACATATCTTTCTCTGTTATGACCTGTATTCTCTGTATCTTTCAAACCTATCTGCACCTGTATCTCATACTTACACATGCTTTATGATAAATCCTGGAAAACAGTCTGCTAATGCAAAACCCAAAAGATAGTGTCCCTGACAAAGCCTACCTCAACTGAAAAAATTCCCCTTACTGCAACATAAGATGAATAAGTCTGTAAGTATTTGGAATACATTCTTAACACATATTAACAGCTAATTTTTTCAGTGGTGCCCAGTGATAGGACAAGAGTTATCGGGCACAAACTTGAACATAGGAAGTTTCATGTGAACGTGGGGAGGAACTCCTTTCCTTTGAGGGTGGCAGAGTGCTGGAACAGGCTGCCCAGAAAGGTGGTGGAGTCTCAAAACCTGCCATCCTGTGCTGTAGGTGGACCTGCTCTGGCTGGGTGGTTGGACCAGATGATCTCCAGAGATCCCTTCCAAACCCTAGCTTTCTATGATTCTATGATTCTATGATTCTAATCCTCAATGGGTGTTTACAGATCTCTCAATCTCTATAGAGGGATTTCCCTTTTTTACTCTCTCACCATAGGAGAAATTTAGGAATTTAAAGACTGGACTGCACTAATAATTGTTTGACTTTACTTTCCTTTTAGCAACAATATGTTCTTTTGCTTACCTTTTACATGACATGCATGAGTTGAGTAAATTTCTTTTTTTTTTTCAGAAACTGATTGTAGCCAAAAAATGTTATGGCTTTAGTATTTAAAGGTAGCAGCTTCAGTCTATATTTAGAGGCTTATGTAAAAACACCTAGATTTTTCAAAGATCTCTATCATCAGTATTCCTTTATTGGCTCATGCTTATGTGCTTAGTATCCTGGCATGGGCAGGAATCAACATCTTTAAAGGCAGGTATATATAAACCATATTTAGAGATCAGACTAGTTAAATAAGAAACAAGATTACTAAATGCAAAATTGTAAACTTCAGAACATAAAGAATAAAACCATGCAACAATATTCAAAACAATTTTAATAGAAATTGGTTTATTCCAATTCCCTTATACTGAAGTTGCCAGTTTTATAAAATTGAGCCTATGTAAACAGTAAAAGAAAGATATGAAATCCTATTTAGGTCAGGTCTTCTCCCACTCTATTTCTGATACATCAGTCACAAAGACATAAAAGAGGAAGTACAGTCCTATCAGTAAGGTACTAATCAAACATTTCTTTGTTGTCTCTGGGATGAGAATGATGCTATTTTGCCATGTGACATCCCATTCTCCTGAATCCTGTGCCGACCTCCTTCCTTGGCTGTCTCTCTCTGACTCTTGGAAGGAAGTTGCTTAACTGCAGACCAAAATCCTCTTATGTGAGGATAGCTCACACTGACTTGGCTGCACATTTGCTATGTGCAAATAGTTTAAGGTTTGTAAGGCTTCAGGAGGTATCTAGCCTCAGGAGGTTTATTATGAGACTTGGCAGGTTTCCCTTGGTATGTCCCCCAGGCACCTTAACCACTACTGACAGTATCTCTAATAGATCTGCTTCTTATGCTCAGAATAAGCGTTTGCTCCAAATACCTCTCCTTTCTGCTACTTTTTTTCAAAATCACACTCAGATGCTCATCCCTATGGCTTCTGACCATGGCAGCTTTTCCAGACAGGGTTATGCCTGAGCACCAGGGTCTTCTGAAGGTCTCTCTAAAAACACAGGGGTCTCCCATCACTGCGCCAGAACAGTTGTGGTTCATGATATACAGAACAGAGGCAAAGGCCCCAAAAGTTTAAAAAAAAAACCCTGGAGCTTTGTTTTCAGCGACTGTTTGAGCAGTCCTGGGAACTGCTGTACTTGGGTATGGTTGGAAACAGCTGCACTGTCTCTCAAATGCACTGTCTGCATGTCCCAGGGGCTCTACTGTCTGAAGTTTCTCCTTCCGTTCACTCCAGAACTTTTCCTCCCACTCTCAGCTGATATTGCTGGGTAAGCTAGGGAATATGTACTTCTAGGGAATTTTTTATTAAGAATCTTAGCATCCCCCACAGGAGTGACTGTGCACAAGACAGCCTGCTGAGTTGTGCTGCAGGCCATGAAGATGTCCTAGAATGTTACTTAGTCCCAGGACAAAGTGGACCCAAGTAACAAGACATCCAATTCAGACAGATCCCTGCAGCCTCTGATTTTAGTTTTCAACCTACTGCTTGCCTGACTGCTCATCATACAACTGGCATCAAGGATTTTAAAAAAAACCAGATCAGGATAGGTTTAGGATATGATCTCTCTCTGGCTCATAGAACTCAAGACCTATCAGAAAATGCACACTGCTTTGTTTACACCATCTTCCTGTTTCCCACGCAGCTCATTAAATCCCACTCAAAACAGTACCATATTTATATTCCATATCCCTTATCCTGCCATCTTATATAGCATTTGAGAAAGCATTAAACCCTAGTCCTGCCTAAAACCAGGGCAAAGCTCAATAGCCCAAAGAGGCCACTCAAAAAGCTAGTGTTCAACAGAACCTGCACAGGGATGTTGCTTGACAGGGGTCAGTGATTGCTTTTTGGCCTCTTTCCCCTGTCTCTGCACGGGCATGGAGTATGTCAACATTCACCTACCAAATGTGGTATTCTTTATTTTCCTACAGATTCCTGTATTTTTAAATTTCTAAATACAGTTTGAAATGTGGTCTTTAGTGTTTGTACTTTAGTTCCTCCTATGCAAGCTGGGATGAGGATATATTCTTATCTCTCAGAGGTATTGAATGGATAAATACAGAGGTGTTAAGACATTATCATAATGGGGCTTCTGTTGTTTTCACTATCAACTCTATTATTTTGACCTTGTAGGAGAGGCAGGAGTGTCACAGTGGGTTGGTGGTACAGAATAGTAGATTAATAATAGATTTTTGTCTCATTTTCTCATTCCTTCTGAAAGGCTTCCACTTCGGAGATCTGAACAGCTTCTACATGTTGCTAGTTTTCTTCTTAATATATTAACAAGATCAGAGCTTGGAGAATACTAAAAAAATGCACTGCTCTTCATTTGAATTTTTAAATGAATTCACTTTGACTGATTTTGAATCCCTGCGGTGTGTGATTTCCACGTGTATTTTAGCAAATAGGTTAACTGGAAGACACATCTAGTAAAATAGTTAACTTTCAGGAACAGTTTTAGAATATTTACTGGAAGTGAATCACAAATTCACAATTTTTCAAACAGGAAACAATCCTCAATCAACTAAAAATATGCGTATCCAGTAAGGGAACAGAATACGTATGATGTGAAATACTGAGATGATCTGTTAGACCTAGAGCACTTCACAAAAGATGCTGCTGTATACCTCTCACGGAGCTCAGTACTTCACTGGATTTTGAAAAGTTGACAAAATATCATCTGAGGTATCATTTACTTCTTCTAGAATAAAAGCATATATTTTTTCTGATTATTCTTAACTGCAAGACCCTGACTATCAAGATGGTGTCAATGGCTCTTACATCTATTTTAAAGCCTCTTTGCGATTCAGAATTATAGAAAATTACAACAGTATAAATGAGATTTGGACAATGGCATGCAAAGTTTAAGTGAGTTCCTGAATCCTGAAAAGGGTTCAGGTGCGTTATACATTGAGAATGTGTAAAATTTACATTTATGGCCCCAAGGTCTGCATACAAATATATTTCTAGTTTATTCAAAATGCACGGTCTTCAGTTTTTGCTTATTCCAAGTGTGTTTAGTAAACAACAGTCACTTGTGAATGATATGTTCTAAAATCAAATTTAAGGGTAAACTTAATTATGTCCACAGATGGTGAAGCATAACTGATGACAGTATGTCAATGTAAACTGGAACTAGCTGTGTCTAAAAACATATCATCACTATCAACAACATAACAACATTATGAATATTTTAAATGATTACTTCATAAAAAGGATGCACTGGCTAATTCTGGTTGCCTTCTACCCTTACTGGATAAGCATATTTATAGTCAATGTAGGATTGGTTCCTGTTTGAACAATTGTGATTTTGTGATTCACTTTCTGTATGTATTCTAAATTTATTCCTGAAAGTTAACTATTTTACTGGATGTATTTCTTTTTTATTTGGTACAACACATCCTGCTTTTATTATTGTTGCAAATAATCAACAGGGGAAATATTTTGGTAGCAAAAGGAAAACACATAGACTATACTTTTCATGAAACAGTAATTGGGGCACTGCCACCTGAATTTCACGGGAATTGAGCAAGAAAAATAAAAGAACATAACCTTCTTTCTGCATGATTTACCATCACCAACAGTGAAAATCTTTGTTGTTATTATTTCATTTGATAGCAGCCACTTCCCATTTACATAAGACAAAGTGAATGTAACAGTAGAAGAGCATAGTCACCTCCAAAAGGAAGGTGCAGACTATTTGTTCATTCTATGACCACAGTCCTTACAGTTGAAGTTGCATTTCAGTAGTCTGAACATTATGTATGATTACCAGGCTTATGTTTTTCCAAAGAAACTTTCCCTATGCTGTTCATTTATTATAAATCTGTGAAATTGGGAAAGCTTTATTACTAGTCATTTTTTTTTTCTTTCTTTCAAATATAGATTTCTTATGATGAGTGTGTTTTAGCATTTGACTGAAGACTTGTAGAAGACAAGAACACTGATTCTCAGGTAGTCTTCTGGGGTGTGGGCATGGCCTATGGTGCTTGTCAAGAAACTTATTTTCAACCTACCCTAGTTCTCTAGGATTGGTGTTAGAGTGTTAAATGTTCTTAATCTCAAATTATTCTTGTCTGCTCGGGACATGCTTGCAAAAAGGAAGTGGTCATTTTTATAAACTCCCTTTTAATTCAGAGAAGTCAGAGGGAAAATGGAATCTGCTGCCATAAATCACTACAAATCTGATGTTTCTTGTTTCTTGTTTACATCCTCTCATATATAAATAACTGAACAAAGCAGTGATTTGCTTTGTAAGGAGCCCAAATAATGAAAGTCTGTAACAGTGGCATAGACTGGAAAATATGAAATATGAGAAACATAGAAAGATACAGTCTTATCGTTGAAAACCTATCTATATCCACCAGTTTTCCCAAGACCAGCTTCTAATTGAACCTGTTGCCAATACAAAAGATGTTTGTTAGTATTAACATGTCAGTGCTTTGGTGCTATGTAGCTCTGAAGCAGCTGCTGCTGTTCCCAGGTGGACAGTATGGTACATGATAGGAAAAATGTTCCTGAGGAAGTGTTGCTTGTAAGCTGCAATTTTCCTTGCAAGTTGTTACAAACAGCTGATTACCACAGTAGCACCTCTCCATCCCTGCATTTCCATTTGCTGGGGCCTTAGCTTCCCTGAGAATGAAAGAGAAATTTTTATGTGGATTCTCTGGCATACAGCAAGGCTTCCATAGTGGCCTCCTCCAAATGCAGAAGACACAGTGGAATTGGTCTGTAGTATTAATGCATAAGTGTGCTTAGGGAAAGAATGTTTTCATTTAAGCAATCTTTATGCTTTTTGATTATTATTAATAGTATGTTTTCATTTATACTTGTTTCCTGACAGAGGAAAATTTAGATTTCATGAAGCAATTACAAGAAACACTCGGGCAGAAATAAGTTCACAACAAAATGGAACAACTTTAAAACTCTGAATACCTAAGTAGTTATTAAAAAAAAAAAAACAATAATAATTTTGCCATGAAAATATGAGAACTCTGGGAAAACCATTGGAGAAAACATTCCACTACAAGAAGAAATTCATCAGGCTACTGCCATTTCCTCTGAAGAAAGCATGTCCAATGGATGCTACAGCCATTCAAGCATATCCCTGAGACTTCTCTGAATATAAGTCTATGCGTCCTTGCTTAAATGGATTTTTTTCTAAGGCTGCAAAGCAGCAGCAGGTCAAAGCAGCTACCTCATATGTTCTACTTGTGTTATGCTATGACTATCAACTGTGATTAAAAAAATAAACAATAAAATTTAACATCCATTTTGAAATCTATGTTTAAAACAAAAAAAGACACCACAAGGTAAAATATCTAAGTCTATTTTTATTACCCTACATTCCCCATTTAAAACACCTGATGGTTTGATGTTAACCTGTGTCATAAGTAGAGCCATAAGACTTGCTCTAAAGATCAAATGAAAGCAAGTTTTCAAAGGTTTATGGATGTATTTGGCTTATGTGTCAAGGTTTCAGTAGCAGGGGGAGTTGCAGAGGGGGCATTTGTGAAAAGAGACCAGGAGCTGCCCCCATGTCTGACAAAGATGACTCCAAAATGGCCCCACTGCTGTCCAAAGCTGAGCTAGAGGCACTTCTGTCATAACAAATATAAGCAAGGGTAAAAATATTGCACAGAATCTGGGAGAGAGGAGTGAGAAAAATGTGAGAGAAACAACCCTGCAGACACCAAGGAGAAGAAGGAAGAGGGAGGATGTGCTTCAGGTACCAGAGCAGAGATTCTCTTGCAGCCTGTGGTGAAGATCACGGTGACACAGGTTGGTCCCCTACAGCCTTTGAAGGACTGTGGTGGAGCAGATATCCACACTGCAGCTTGCAGGTGAACCCACACCAGAGCAGGTGGAAATGCCCTGAAGTAAGCTGCAGCCCATGGAGAGCCCAAAAAAGAGCAAGATCCTGGTGGGACCTGTGACCTGAGGAAAGGAGCCCATGCTGGAGCAGGTTTTCTGGCAGGAACCCACATGCTGGAGCGATCTGTTCCTGAAGGACTCCACCTCGTGGAAAGGACCCATGCTGGAGCACTTCTTGAAGAGCTGCAGCTTGTGGGATGACCCCACAGTGGAGCAGTGGAAAAGTGTGAGAAAGAAGTGGCAGAGATCAAGTGTTATGAACTGATCACAGCCCCCATTCCCTATGCCCCCTATGCCACTTGAGGGGGAGAATGAGGCAGAAGAGTCAGAAACAGGAATGAAGGCGTGAAGACGGGCTTCGAGAGAAGGATGGGGAGTGGAGAGAAGGAATTTTTAGCGTTGTCTTTCTTTTCTCACCACTCTTCTGTATTTTTAATGGGCCATAAATTACACTAATCTTCCCCAAATCGAGCCTGTTTTTCCCATGATGGTAATTGGTAATTGCTTACCCTGTCTTTGTCTCAGCCCACAAGCTTTTTCATCTTATTTTCTCTCCCTGTCCTGCTGAGAAGGGGGACTTAGAAAGCGGTTTGGTGGACATATGGCAGCCAGCCAAGTTTAACCCACCATAATGGATCATCTTTGGAAAGCAATACCTCTGGTGTGAAGTATATCACCAAAAATTCCATTTGCTGCAGTTTTAATTCTCTGTCTTATTGCAAATTCATGTCACATATATGTTGGGATTGGCTGAATTATCTCTGGAGTTTCTCAGAACTCTTTACTGGCTTTACAGGGCACCTACAACGGTGAGCTCTCTAAGTGATTGAAATTGCGAAGAAATTTTGCTGAGTCTTAGAGATTCTTTGTAGAAGTGAACAGAATTGGTTTTAAATGACTCCTATCTCTTAGGGGAATATCAGACATTTTTCTAAAAGGCTGTCTTCTAGAGGGCGCAGTAGTGTTTTATTCTGTCAGATCTCTTACTTTGCCTGACAGACACAGATGCATGGGTGATCAGAAAGCCTGAGATAGGAATTCCGAGAGGACTAGCTTAGTAAGGATCTATTCAAACAGAAGTTTAGGGAAGTGAATTTCATAGCTATTTATGAGACATCACATCCAACATTTATGATAAGGATTTGCTGTAAGAAGTGCAGCTTATTCTATCTATCCCGACTACCTCTGAATGTTCATTCAGCAATATGAGCTCACCTGGGAAAGGGAGCATTAACTTTACTACTGACATCCAATAACTTAAACACTCTATACTTTGTGTGCTTCAGGCAAGGCATGAGGGACAATATGTGCCACTGGAGTTAGTACAGGGTTAGGAGCTCCTGACTTCATATTCCAGCTCTCTTAAAGGCTTGATTCGTGTCCCGTGACAACATGCTCAACACTGTCTATTTCTCTATAAGATACTTCTCTGAAAAGGGTAGTAAAATTTTTTCTTTCCCCAAGAGTGATGTGAGGATATATCACTTGTAATTTGCAAAGCATTCTGAAATTAAAATTATATACTTTGTAGTTTACTAGTATCGCTGCTAAAATTATTAGTAACATTTCATTCCTTTATTACGATTCACTAACAGAAATCTGGATTTATCTGAGATCTCACACTTCCAAATTAGTAGACAATCATCTACTGATTGTGAGGTGAATTCTAGGATACTGAGAGAAATTTTGATTACTAGAGTCTCATGTCTAGCTAAACACAGGTTACTCTATGTAAAAATTTTGAGTAAATGTAAGCAAGCTGAAGCTGAGGTGTACCAAGAAGGTTCTTGATGAATAGTTAGTTGTGGCTCTGTGGAAGAAAGTTATTGACCGTATGGGAACTTAAACAGATAGATCTTGAAAAATCTCCAAAATTTCATGAAATTTCTAAGATTTTATTGCAGGATTTTTTTTAAGATGCAGGTTCTGAAATGCATATTTTTTATCTTTGGTATCTGAGGTAGCCAAATTTCAGGAACAGGCTGCCCAGGGAGGTGGTGGAATCGCCATCCCTGAAGGTATTTAAAAGACGGGTGGACGTGGTGTTGAGGGACATGGTTTAGTGGTGGTTTTGGTAGTGTAGGTTATGGTTGGACTCGATGATCTTGAAGGTTTCTTCCAACCCAAGTGATTCTATGATTCTATGATTCTATGATTCATTTATAGCTGCCATTGACTTCGGCAGTCACAGAATCACAGAATCACAGGGGCTGTAAGGGAACTTTGGAGGTCAGCTAGTCCAATCCCCCTGCCAGAGCAAGTTCACCTAAAGCAGGTCCTGCTTCAATTGCAAGCCATTATGTAATAGATGTCTTTTGATAGAGTGTAATTTCACACTTTTTGTGATAACTGGAGTAACTGGCAAAGAAAAAGGAGAAGGTATGGTATCATCATACGTGATGAATACATTCTATTCCACAAGCTCAGAGAAAACAACAAATAAAAGCAAAAGGTTTCTCTTCCAGTTTCAGTAACTTAAATAGTCATATGTATTAGAATATTGTAACTGAAGCTTACTGATGAAATGCTGAGTTGATTACAAAATTTTGCAAAGCAACAGAAGCTTTCAACCACGCCATTTTTCCTCTGTTTTGTAATCATTGGATCTATAGGCCTGGAAATTGTCCCTTGCTAGGATAGCTTTTTTAGAAGAACATGTTTATACTATTCATTTCTATCCTAGACAAATCCCTTAGAAAAGTACTGAGGAAACAATTCAGAATTTCTGTTGATTAAACTATAAAATTTATTTTAAGCAAATTTCTTATATCCAATCAAAGACAACCAAATTTACACAGTTTATCTTGTGTAACCTGGAGCCAAGTTACTTGCATGCATCCAGAGGGAAATGGCCAGTATTTTAACCAATTGTGCTGTCCCATCTTTTCTGGCAGATGCATTCTGTTTTTCTGGGTTTTGTATTACTGTTCTATTCTGGGTTCGTGCCTGCCCTTAATGTTCAATACGAAAGCTAATTATTGTGCTAAGCAGCTTCTCTAAAGGCTTTGCTTTTGCATCTTTGATGCTTCATGAACAGAGTGGCAAATTAAAACATAGATAAATGAGACAAAATTGAAAACAATTGTTCTACTTATCATTTAATAATAAACACAAAGCTTTTTTAAGAGAACATATATATTCAAAGACATTTACAAGCCTGCTATTCTACAACTCATGCATCACCTCCTCACAGATTTTTTTTGCAGTAATAGCTACGTAATGAGTCTGTTTAGGATATTTCTTACTAAATGGTTCTAATCTATAAAGGTTCTCATACCACACTCATCACCATAGTATCTGAATGCCTTCCAGTAGTGCATTAAGCAATGTGAATAACATCTGTCGCATATTTTGTTCTCTCATAATTTCCCTAGGGGGAGAACTGTGTGCAGTGGAGTGTTTTGTTTTGGATTTATATTTTTTTAAGCAGTCTGTGACTTGGGGGTTATTTAGTCCACAGAGGGTCACACAGGTGAAATAAAGATTATTCTAAGTCACAGAATGGTCACAGAAAAATGTAAACAGGGATGAAACACTTACTTTTAACTGAGGTGTTGAAATGAATGTCCCAAACATTCAAGTGTATCTACTGATAATTTTTCACCTGCACATACTCAAAAACTTCTTTCTGCAGCGTAACCTTAAGAAATAACACAATATTCTACTTCTATCAGGTGGATGAAACCTAATCTTTTAGACTAAGCAAGCTAAAATACACACCTGGAGCTTTTGTATTTCACACCTGAGAGCTGATCTAGACAGTTTACCTGTGTCTTGTCTAAAAATAACTTGCAATTAACTTAAGTAGCTAGCTTGGATTGTACTGCAAAGGTAGGGACCCCAGTCAGAACCACGCTGACAGAGTGTTTTATGTTCCTTTCCATTCAGGACCACATATAAACTTAACTATTGGCTTTCTCATTTGAAGACAATAAACGTAAAACAGATGCCTGCAAGTAAGCATGTGTTTAAGTACTCTCTTGTTTCCATGAATCAGGGCATAAAGACAGTAAAAGACTTATTTACATCCTTTATCCCATTTCTCAGACCATGTGCAGTTCACATATGCTTCCCTCATGGCAGATTTGATAGGATTTTTTTTTTCTTTTCCAGTTGTTTGAAGTGGTTCAAAGTAAGGTTCAGTTACTTCTTCACAGCACAATTGCATACCTTAGCCAATCTTAGCTGGCTGGCTGTTCCGTCTGAGTTTGTTCTTACTCTTCTTTGGATCTTCCTAGTTTCCTTCTGTGATAAACCAACAAATTCTTAAGAAAAAAATTATTTTTCCATCTTGGGGGTAGGGAGGGAAGTTTAAAGCGAGGAGACACTTGGATGCTTAACTAAGAAGGCAAAGCTCTTTACAGTTGGTAAGTGTCACCAGAAGTCAGGTGGGGCAGGAGTTATCTTTAGTGCTGTTTGTTTCTTTTCTAAGGTATAATCAGAGCATCAAATAATGTCAGTAGATTCTTTGTGAGAATGAGTAGAAATTTCTCAGAATTGCCCTAAACCCCACTAGATGATCTGTTTACCTCTAAAGAGGTAACTTCTGAGTGATAAAAGCATACTTTGGCTTATGTACTTCACCTGTTTCTGAAAAAAAAAAAATACTTTGTTCCCCCTCTTTCCCTTGGCTAATCTGAGACATCATTTGCAGTCACTTTCTAACTGCCATGTTCCTTGTTTAAATGTTCTGGAATCCAATATCTGACACTTTTCCTGTTTCCTTGTGCTCTCTAAACCATAGAAGAGCAGAACAAAGGGTAGATAAGGCTTTAAATATGATGTTTATTTGAAAAGGTACATGGCAAATATCTGGACATACATACAGTAAATTAGAAGAGTGAAGAATTATGGAATCATAAAATAGTTTGTGTTGGGAAGGATCTCTAAAGGTCAACTAGTCCAGCCATCCCTGTACTGAGCAGGGACATCTTCCACCAGATCAGGTTAGAGCCCCACCCAACCTGACCTTGAATGTTTCCAGGGATGGGGCATCTACTACCTCTCTGGGCAACAAGTTCCAGTGTTTCACAACCCACATTGTAAATAATTTCTTCCTTATATCTAGTCTAAATCTACCCTCTCTTAGTTTAAAACTATTGCCCTTTGTCCTATCATAACAGAGCCTGCTAAGAAGTTTGTCCCCATCTTTCTTACAAGACCCCTTTAAGTACTGAAAGCCTGCAAGAAGGTTTCCCTGGGGCCTTCTATTCTCCAGACTGAATGACTCCAACTGCCTCAGACTGCATTCTTAGGAGAGGTCCTCCAGCCCTCTGATCATCATTGTGCCCCTCCTCTGGACTCGATCTAACAGGTCCAGGTCCTTCTTATGTTGGGGGACCCAGAGCTGAAGGCAGTACTCCAAGCAGGGTGTTACAAGAGTGCAGCAGAGGGGCAGAATCGCCGTCCTTGACCCACTGGCAACACAGCTTTGGATGCAACCCAGGATATGGTTGGCCTTCTGGGAAGAAAACATAGTATTTTGAATCTAATGATTATTTAAGATGTGCTCCATGGTACATACTAATAAAACATCATTGTTTGTATTAAGTAAAATTTATGGCATCACTGATGATATTTATCAGCATGATACTGCTATGGAAATTCAGCTAATAAGAAAAATAATGAATCCCTGTGAAGTTTTAAATTGCTTAGTAAAAAGGATTTATTGTAAAATTTCAAATTTGTTTTCAAACAAGATAATATAAAATCTGCAAAATCTTTTTTATACCAATTCACATTTATATGCTTTAGTTCTGTGTGTTGGACAGTCTGGACTCAGTAATACTTCATTCAAAGAGGCAGAAAAGCACATAAAATAATTAGTTTAAATGCCATTAATCAAAATAAACAGGGTAATTACATATATCAAAAAAGGCCATCAAGCACTGAAGTTGGGATACCTAAGAAATCTAGGAGTGAATTAAACTTGTTCTGGGACGTGTCCACCTCTCATTTATGTTTACTAGTCAAACCAACGGAATTTTCACTGGTTTTTACTGCAGGTGTTTTCAAATGAAATCCAGTTTAATCAAACCTATCTAGAATTGCATTGTGATATAATGTGAAGTGCTTAAAAAAAGATGGAATTGGAATATTCTGTAAGCGTCAAAGAAAACTGTCATCTTGACAGGATGAAGTCCTATAAGAAGAAGACAAAAGCCTCAAGAAAGTGAAAGAGAATTCTGCCAAATACAGCCAGATGTATACACGTGAATGGAGGAACACAGGAGAGAGAAAGAGAGCAAATAATCAGAAACTCTGTGCAGTGAATATTTTGTTTCTCATGTAACTTTGTCCCCATTTGTTTAAGTATACTATATGTATCTAAATGCATGTGTGTGTACATATGAATATATACAAGTATATGTGTATATCTGTGTATATACATATATATTCTAAGACTTTTTGGAGATATCACCAAAAATCCCTAAGGATGACATCTCCTTAGGGAATTTCATTTTTATCCTTGCTCATGGCTGTCTCTTGGTAATATTTTATCAGTCATCATCTTAATTTAAATGGTAGCATTTTACTAAAAATACTATTTTTGAGATGACCATTCAGAGCTTTACAGTCAGTGAAAAGAGCAAAACATTTTTCTCAGCTTCTTGATTATGCTAAATCAAGCTTTAGACTTATTTGCAATCTGCAGTGTTTTCACTGAGAGCTGCTGTGGTGTAAGGAAAGTGTTCCTGATGTCATGCTGTCACAGTAATCACAACTGTTACTAGAACAGGAAAATTTTTTATGATGGAACAATGTTCTGTCAAAAATATCAATTCAATACATCAAAAATTTCATGGAAATACAATGATTTTGTTTAATTTTCATGGAAAAGTGTGTTTCTGGTGTAAAATTCAAAATTATTTGAAGGGTTTTTTTTTTATTATTATATATGTCCTGCAATATTTATAATGTAACGCAGTTCGAAGCTAGTGTGATGTTAATGCACATTGATAAAGCTCAAATAAGCTAAGGCTTTTCATCCAATCTTATCCAAATATAATAAATTAATATTAGCAAATATTAGTACTTTTACTTATTTCATACTTCTACATTAAAATTATTGCATTTTGATTTATTTCAAAACAGTTTCTCAATATTTTTATTTCCTAACTCAATCATGAGGAAAGAAAAAGTTTTTTTCCTATAATATTGATCTAAGTGTTCTCATAATATGTTGTTCAACATAAAACTAGAAAATAGAGTTGTTCCTTCCTGACTATGTGTTTAGAAAAGCTACAGAAGTGTATAAAAGATTTAATTGTCTCCCCTCAAAACTGTCTAAGGTGATTTCCCTATGTTCTGATCTATTATTTGCAATTATGATGATGAAAAAAATTGAAAAAAAGAGACGGGAGGACCCATCAAATTGTTACTAGTTCTGGAAAAAACACATAGACAATGTGTCTAATATATGTCTTTCTATTTAGATAATAAACTCTTTTATTATGTATTTGCACAATGTATAATGAGGCTTCATATTATACTTACATGAAACTGCAGTAACTTGTTTAATAATGACTAGAAAAGAATAATAATTCTATTGACTGCAATACTGTATTTCATTATTTCATTATTTCAGTTTTTAAAGGCTTACTCTAGTTAATTGCAGAGAGCTAGAACTATTTTTCCTCCATGTTTGCAAATCAACCTCTACTTTGGTTTCAGTTATTGCTGTTGTTCTATTTGAGGATTTTACAATATATACATTTAGCTTTCCTCATAAATCTCTCACAGATAGAGGGACATGGAGTAATATACATTCACACTTTTAGTGGTAGCCAGAACTCCTTGCAATTCCATTCAAGTGTTAATTCTTGCAGTTCATTATTAGTTGCTTCTAAATGTGACGCAAGTATTTATCTACATACTAATTTGCAGATGAATTAAAAGGAAGTTTACATGATACTGGCCAACATGTGTGTCAGTTTCCCTTTCCTTTCTCTTCTCTTTTGCCTTTCCTTTTTCCTTTCTTTTTTTCAAATGTATTGGATTATTTGGAATATATACTGGCAAATTTTCTACACTGCCTTGTGTGATAATAATAATCATATGTCATGTACCGAGGTCCAAATGCATTACTTGCCACACAAACCTGATTTGTTATTGTTTGTTAACAAAAGTAAAGGTATAATAATGAAGTTTAGATTTAGAGATCTAAACTAATGACATCTTTAATATAAAAGCAATTCCAACTGTAATTCTTTTACATAGAAGTTACTTTAGGAAAATTTAGGTTTGATCAAAAAAAAAAAGAAAAAGGAAGAAAGGAAGGAAGAAAAAGAAAGAAAGAACGGTTTAATTTTCAGCATATCATAGAATCATAGAATACCAGGCTGGAAGGAACCTCAAGGATCATCTGGTCCCACTGTTCTTGGCAAAAGCATGGTCTAGACAAGATAGCCCAGCACCCTGTCCAGCTGAATCTTAAAAGTGTCCAATGATGGTGAATCTATCACTTCCCTGGCGAGATTATTCCAATGGCTAATTTCTCACTGTGAAAAATGTTCCTCTTGTGTCCAATTGGAAGTTCCCCAGGAGTAACTTGTACCCATTACCCCTTGTCTTATCCACGCGACTCCTTGTAAGAAGGGAGTCTCCATACTAGAACATGATGATACGGTCTCCCCTAAGCCTTCCTGTCTAAAGGCTGAACAAACACAATTTTCTCAGCCGATTTCCTCTTATGGCAGGTTTCCCAGTTATTTGATCATCTTTGTGGCCCTTCTCTGGACCCCCTCCAGCCTGTCAAAATCTTTTTTTGTACAGCGTTATTATAAGCATTAGCTGAGCAGCTTTGAGACTTCACTCTCATTATTTGATTTCAGAAAACTGTAGAAATGCTGTCTCATGAATATGTCAAAGGAGTAATTCAGCATCACGGTATGTTCCTGGCAAACAAGAGTTTTCTGCTACTCTACATGTTCTCAGTTTGCATCTTGGGTACTAGTGGTATTATTAGCATATACAAAGATGCCTTTTTTATCTCAGGTAATGTTCAGCATTCCACTTTAAAGAGGACTCTGACACTTTTCTGTTTATACAATATGTCTCTCCTTCTGTCTTGCACCTCAAAGGGTGAGCCTGACAAGAAATAGTATAAAAAGGTGCAACAGTATGTACATTCTCCCTGCTAATGAGCTGAGCGTGGCATTCAGCTTCTCTGAAGCAGACAAACAGTCTTCCCATCCAGCCATGGGATTACCAGATGCATGACTTGGTGAAATTCCAGATCGTATACCATGGAAGACTTCTTATTTTGTCATTCTTCTTACATTTACTTGCCTTCTTATGCTCGCTTGCCTTCTTCCCTTTTCTTTTTACCACTTTTTCCTTTCTTTCTCTCAACTCATTAAACCAATGTTGGTGCAAAACTTGCTGGAATGTTACTGACTTCCAGTTGCTTAGTACAGTTGAATGGCCCAGGCTTGGTTTCACGCATGGTTAGTATATTTTTTCAGAATGGAGAACTGTACACACAGTCTTAAATGATTACTAATCAAGCTAACTCTGGAACTAGCATGTGGATAACAATTTATTCAATTCAACTCAGTACAGTATCAAAACTAATCCTAATTAGAATTGTTACAGGCAAAGTTTGCAAGTTGAGGCATGGAGCCATGCTATTATAGCCATGCTGATTTTCTGAAGTAAGCTGCATTGTGCCATATGGCTGAAAATTTCTTTACAAATAGTAAATCAATCTGTTTCATACTCCACCTCAGTAGCTGGCATTCATCAGTCTGCTGCTTTATACCGTGTCAGTCTTTACTGCTGCTTATCCCACTCACGTGTGAATTTCTCCTGGGCACAGGAGCGTCTTTTCCTCTTTCCTCTGTCCCAGGCTTCTGCATATTTGAAGGTTTCCATGACACTGAACAGAAGTGTGAAATTTGGTACCTCACCCTGAAGAAAGATTTTGGGGCTCTTCTCCAGTCTTCAGCCATCCTGATTTGCTTTTCCTTGTCTTTGACTTCCTTTGTCTTCCTTTGATCACTTTTCTGGAAGTGATACTCATTTTCATTCAGGAATTCATAGAAAAAAAGAGGTTGAAGTGTGTTATGTAGGATTTCTTCCCAAATGTAAACAGTGCATGTGCATGGGTGTGTGGTTTCCTTTCTTTTTTCTCTTTTTTTTTTCTTTTTTCGTTTTTCTTTTTTTCTTCTTTTTTTCTTTTTTCTTTTTTCTTTTTTCTTTTTCCTTTTTTCTTTCCTTTTTTTTCTTTTTTTTTAATTTTTGTATGTGTGTGTTTATTTCCCCATAGTCATGAGGAGCCTAAGTGGTCCTGCTGAATTATGGCAGGGTTCCAGTGTAGATGCTGAAATTTACAAAGCCCAGGTGGCATGCTGACAGATGAATTGTGATGGCAGCTTGAGGGCTTGGTATATTAAACACGATGAGGGGGTGGGGAGGAATGAGGGTCTCTGTGGATTTGCACATCTTTCATCTGATCCCTTAAGCTTTCCAAGAGCAAAATTCATTAGGGAGATTAAGTGCAAGTCCAAATGTCTGATGTGACAAGAGACCATGGCTGTATTTTTTCACATTTACCCAGCTTTGAGACCTCAGTATTAAATTGATTAGGTCATAGGAATGGCCTTATGGACCTTGTAAACTATTTAAAGCTCCAGTTTGGGCATAAGGCCATCACTAATGACATATACAGCCATCCTTCAGAAGATCAGCCTCCACCTACTAAAGTACCACTTGTCTGTCTGACACCAAAGCTTTGAAGTGTGCCTGTTTAAATGGCCTAGGTGGTATATGCTAGATAATTATCTTTTTAAACTGCTTGAAACAAGACTGTAGCACCTGATCCTGCACAAGACTTGAGTCTTTTGAACTCCCTGAAGGCTGATTCCACACTGTTTGATTCTAATTAGTAGATTAAAAGTGAATAAAGCAGCAGACTTGTTAAAGTATTCTGCTCTTTTCCTATGTTCTATTCCTCGTGTACCCCTACTTAAATACAATCTGTAAGCTTACATAACTCAAGGCAGATATGTTGATTATGGGATAGATGCAACATCTGTCTTGAAACGATTAGCTGGTAAGACCACTGTTATTTCTAGAAGGCAATCTGTAAGGCCATGTTCTGTTTATACACAGGGAAAAAATATTTATTCCAGATTTGTCCATCTGAAGTTTTCATATGCTAGGTAATGGAATGCATCAATTTTGAGCCAGAGCATGGTATCTCTTATTTCTCTTTCTTATGTGTACCCTGCATGGATCTTTAACAATGTACTGTGTCTTTGAAGCAGGTTAGTTTCCTGAAGATAAAATGACTCCTCATATCTGTTCTGAAGGAAGAAATTAAATAGATGCACCTCATCTGTATGGGAAGCACTATTATGTTTGGCTAGATATGCATGGTTTTTATGCAAGAATAATTGGAGATAAAAGTTGTGTAAGGGCACTCTAGCATTTCAGGTATAAAAAAACACGCATCAAATGAAAATATGAACTGGTAGTCTGGGGATAGCATGATGGCATTGAATTGTTTCCGAGGTTGTTGGTTCATTCTAGCTTTTATGTATTAGGGACTAAGACTCATTTGACTCAGGTTTAATAGATTTCCATCTACAACAGCACTGAGGGACCCCTTTCTGAGGTGCTTACTGAGGTCATCAACAAGACCTTTGAAGAGGGTTCCTTAAATTACAAATGCTATCTGCAGAACTGAAATCAAAAAGGTTGTAGTGAATGTAGGTACTGAGAGGATCTCATAAAAGCAAAGTACATGATGAAAGAGGGGACCAAACCTATGTGACAGGGGGACTACGACCATTGTGATGCTCAGGATTCTGCTTCATGGCACGTATTTAATAAGTTATATTGTCATGTGAGAAGTAGTAAAGCAGCTCAGCTTTGCAAAGTGTGTGGCTTCAGTGTTAAAGAGATACAGACCATTTGCCATTTCTTTGGTATTGCATTGAAGGCAAAAAGGAAGGAAGAGGTGTCAGAGCACAGTCTCAGCCTTATTGCTGTTCTTATTCTTTTATCATTAATCTGCTCTCTGGAGCAGTCAGTGGGGTGCACTGCCTAGAAACTAGCCATTTCAGAACTAGGGTGGAGTCACTGTGGAGGAAGAGAGTTTTGACTCATTTCTGTGGCAATGTTTCATGGAATCTGTTCTTCACCTGGTGAATTTAAAGGTCCTCTGTGTTAGAACATTTTAAATTCTAATTTAGTTTTTAGCTATCTCTATTAGTTTACCTCCACTTTGTGTATGCCATCCAAATGTTTCAAACATCATTTGAAATCTGGGGTATTTGAAAAAAGAATGGACAACTGATGGACTTAGATGTGAAAGAGGGATTTTCCAGCTGTAAGTACAGAACACAAACTGAGGAGACTGGCTTCTGACACTCTAATCAGTAGTCTGAATCGTGAAAATACATGTCAGTGAGGTTGAAGTGGATTGGTGTCGTCTCCCAATGATACCAGTCAGTGTGATAGTTTCCCTTGTTTCACAGGACACTTAAAATTCAGGTAGCAGATGTATCTGCACCTGTACAGCCATTTATCTGGTTAATGGAACATTATTTTGCATAACATCTATTTGGTATTTGTAAAAGTGTCTGTAACACTGTTAACAGTAACTGTGCTAGTCAGATGCATTGGTAGACAAGGAAATTCAACTGTTAAAGGAATTTCAGCTCAGGTATTTTAAAATTAAGATTCATGAATAGGGTTATACTTTTCCTGTGTCTTGTTCAGTTGACAAGCCTGAAGGAAGCTAGCTTATCTCCAGTATAGAAACCTCACTATCTCAAAAAAAGAGCATACCATTTATGCTGAAACGATGAACTTATTTGAATGCGAGGTTATTTTCACGTAACTGAAGTAATTCTGTTTCTTCAGTCAATTCATTCTCATGTCTGAATAGTTTTATCAGGTTGCTGACTGCTGTAAACATATTCTTGTTATCCTCTGTGGAAAAGGGTGGTGGGACAGAGGACAATACTCTTTAGATACAGCCTAGGGCAACAATATGACATTTATTCAATCAAAAAATCTGAATGAGTTGTTCTAGTGCCAAAAGCATGTCGTACTTAGGCTATCACACTAGGTTTTTTGCTAACCCCACATAACTTCTGAAATGGAATGCTAAGGTAAAACGTATAAATTACTCTTCTGAAAATCAAAATAAATAATAAGTTGCCATAATTTCTGATTGTAGGACAGCCTCCAAAACAGTTGTAAGTGTGTAGATTTACCTCTAGTCCACATGACTGCACCTAGATATTTAGACATACCTAGCAGCACGTTAAGCCACTAGATACACAGAACCTATATCTTATGCAAGTAGAGGCCAGCTGGGCTATAATACTCATGAATTATACAACTTGTGTATGTGGCATTCAGAATACCTCAGAGCTGCCCTCAGTAGACAGTATAGATAAAATGAAATAAAAAATCTTCTCCCTGAAAGGGCATCCACATTTTGTTTTGGTTCTTTTATGACCAATTTAACTAGAATAATCACAACACCCCAGAGCAGTAAAGTATATTGCCAAGTGGAGATTCAAAAGCTTTAAATTTCACTTGAAAAATTGGAGACGTAAACTGTGTCCAAGACATGATTGTCCAATATTTACTAATGAATGGCTATAGGGTTTCGTTTGCATTTGCTTTGTGTTAAAAGTCAGATTTGTTTCACTCTGTAGCAAGCACCTATTGGTAGCTGTCACCAGTATTTCATTCCAGTATGTGTGAGTGGCACATCTGCTGCCATGCTCTGAATTTAGTGTACTGAGTTAACAATAAAACATACCTTTATATGACATGCATTTGCTATTGAATTGTCACAGTTAAAAGATTTGTGTGATTATATGGGCAAAACTAGAAATATGAGCAGCATTAAATGTATGTTCTGTTGATTGTTTTAATTTTATTTTATTTTTTGAACAATCATCTGTTTGTAGCCATAGCTTCTGATCTAAAGTGACACTGCTAGATCTTTTGTTAACTTGGGGAAAAATGCTAAGTGTTCCTTAAGCAAAACCAGAAAAATTGTGGACACCTCTGTTCAGAAATATAAATCACAGTTGCATAATTCAAAAAGGTAGTTATGTGCCCAAATGACAATTTATTTAGTTTGTTGGATTTACTTCTTAAAATGCACCTGTTCATGAACACACATAAAAATATTAGAAAATTTTCTATACAGAGTGTTTATTAAAGTGGTGATACTGATAACCATATTAAGGATTAAAAAGCACTTCTTATGAAATTTTTATTTCTGTAAACAGGGACAGTTGCCAAGAACTTCACACATTAACTTAATGTACTGACACAACCCCAAACATTTAAAAGCTCTAAGGTGAACACTAGACATCCAGCTACTCTGGCCCTGGTGGCTTTATGAAATAGGGAATAGTGAATCTAATAATTGTCATTTGGCAAAACTTACGACTTTATTTGATCTCTGACAATGTATTAATGAGATGCTCTTCAAGATTTAATATTCCTAAATTTAGATGCAGGTATTTTGCACTACTAACATTTCCACCGGCCATAGTGGAAGTTCAGAAACCTATCTTGCATGTAAATGTCTTACACTGAATCCCATCCAGTAAAACTTAAATCATATAACCTTCAGCTACTTTGCAACTTTAAATTGTCTCAGGAAGAGTAAAATAACTGAGAAAACAGGAAGCAAAACCACCTGATAAAATAATTTTATACCAATGGTAATTTTTAAGCAATTAATGTTTCTTTAGAAACCTGAGTCATTGGTCTGTGCTTAACTTTAAAAACATATATACATGTCCTGTAGGCAACATTCTTCATTAACAGGTTTGCAGTGCTTTGTTAGCTAAAACCTTCATTCAGATATGGCATTCCTACTTACAAACCAAAGACAGAATTGAAACACATTTCTTAACTATCACAACATTTTCTGTTATGTTTCTCTATGCAGAAACTGAAGTCAGGCTTCCTCTGTCTAAATGTCGACTTCTCCTTTTGAATATCTATGCCAAAAATTTCCCTACGCATTCTTAATATATTCCTTTATGCTCCTATAGAGAAAGAAAGAATCAACTGTAGGGAACAATTAATCTCAGCTTAAAATAGAAAGAACAAATTGCTTCCTAAAAATGCTTCTTCGCTTCCCTTGGAGGAACTATAAAGAGATTTTAGGGAGAGTGTCTCAGATGTAGACATGCACATTATAGACAAGTAAAGTTAGGTGGGATGATTTTCACTCTAAGTATCAATATAAATAGCTGCATCACCATTTATGTGAATAGCTGTGCACACAGAGCCAGTATACTTACGTTTAGGTACATTAAAGACCAACATCATGAAATTATAGCATTTAGATGGGAAAGCTATGGCAGTTTCATAGCAAAGCACCTTTCTAAATTACTTTGATGTGGAGTTGTAAAAATGCAGTTTTGGTTCTAACCCTGGATTTTTTTCTGCTTTCATAACCCACAGTGCTTATATCTCTCACAGAAAAAGATAAGGGCAGACTGTCAGTGCAGTGACTTTTCAGAACTTAGTACTCGGTCCTGGTCTGTAGCTAAATATATACATACCTCATATGCACACCTACACTCACACATGCCCTCACACATACATATATGCATAAAAAAACCCCAAAACCATATATACATTCCAAGGCAATACTTATTGCAGTGCAGAGGCCTCACCTATAAATCCTTAATTGCTCAAAAGGAAGGCTTTCAGAAGTGATTAGAGGCATAATCAAAGACAGAATCAAAACTAATCATGTTGAAAGGACAAAATTATAGTTGTTTAGCAATACTAAACAGTTTTGATGATCGTAGTTCTTTCGAATTTTTACCTCATTTCTAAATATCCCGTGTCTGAAACTTTCTCCTTCCTCCCTCCATCCCACCGTATCTTTTTCCTATAGAATTCACTGAGAACTTTTCGAAGTTTTGATCATGTTAAACCATAATCTCACATTCTTTAGATATAACCAGGTTTGACTGTTGTCTGTATTTAGCTGTATAGAAACTTATAAGTGGGCCGATGCCTGTCAAAGCACCAGTCATTCTAACACCCTATCTACTCATTCTAGTGAAACGTAATTTGTTGCTCAACGTAATTAGAGCTTTCAGTGAACTTCTTGTAACCATTCTCTCCCCATGGTTTCTTGCATGACCATCATTCTCTCTTGTCCTAAAAGAAAACATGTCATAAGTGGTAACTGTTTTCACTGTTTTACATTTTCCTTCTCTTTTGCTCATCACACATTTTTACTCATTTTCCTCTTTTAATCTTACCAAGGCTTGTCTTTCCCATTCTTTGTGCAAATTCTGCTTTTCTTATTCTGCTTGCTGGTTTGGTTCTGGCTTTTTTTTTTTTTTCCCTTTTTTTTGTCAGTTAATGTTGCTATCTATTATTTTCTTCTGATTTTCATCCTGTGATCTCTACACACATGACTTGAAAAGTTTGACTACTTTGAGTATATAAAGAGGAAACAAATTATTTCTTAGATGGGCAGGAGTACTTAAAGTGAATTCGCCATCAAAGCAAGAATACTTATGTAGGTTATGTTAATATGTATGCAGGTATTATGTAGGCATTATGTTAATGATCACTTTATTATAAAAACATTTTTAATCCAGAGCTCCCTGCATATGAATAGATAGAGGTTTCCGTACTGTTATGAACTGATGAACTTTGTGTTTCAAAGTGTCCTTTTGCTTATTTCCTTAGTACTGTTCTGAGCAGTGAGAAGGCTTATTGTAAATAAAGACATGCATAAAGCTGTGAAAGTGGATCATTTTTTAAAGACTATAATTTCTCAGAATCTGTGTACAGATATATTGTAGAGAATTTTAGAATAATACATGGACTCACCTGCCAATACCACATCTTTTTGTAGGTACTGCTATTCTTGAAAATACACTACCCTGCTGCACTGACCGATGATCTACCATGTTGTTTCTTGGATGTCCAGAAATCCTGCAAAATGGCAGAAAACATACCAACCAACTCTTCAGTAAGAAGCACACGTTCTGTCAGTTTTATTTGTCCTTGAAGCAACAGATTAATTGTACATGTAATATACAACCATACTGTGCAGGCACAGTATATCTCACAGGTATAAAACATTTTCATAAAATTATAGAATCGTAGAATGTTAGGGTTTTGAAGGGACCTCTGGAGATCATCTAGTCCAAGCTCCCTGACAGAGCAGGTCCACCTACAGCAGGTTGTGCAGGATGGCATCCAGGCAGGTTTTAAATGTCTCCAGAGTCAGAGACTCCACCACCTCTCTGGGCAGCCTGTGCCAGTGCTCTGCCACCCTCAAAGGAAAGAAGTTCCTCCTCATTTTCAGATAGAACTTCCTATGTTCAAGTTTGTACCTAGTACCTCTTGTCTTGTCATCACTGAAAAAAGACTGTCCCCCTCCTCCTGGCATCCTCCCTTTAAGTGTTTGTAAGCATTGATAAGATCCCCCCTCAGTCTTCTCTTCTCCAGACTAAAAAGACCCAACTTCCTCAGCCTTTCCTCATAAGACAGATGTTCCAGCCCCCTAATCATCTTCGTAGCCCTTTGCTCTACCTTCTCCAGCAGTTCCCTGTCCTTAAACTGGGGAGCCCAGAACCGGACACAGTACTCAAGTTGTGGTCTCACCAGGGCAGAATAAAGGGGGAGGATGACTTTTCAACTTAGTGTCTGCATATATTTGTGTTGACATGCATTGGATCAAATACTTACAGGCTTGCACTTTGTATTAGCAGTCCTGCATGGGTCACAGGTTGTATATTTTGTTGCTATTACTACGATTAAAATTTGAGTGATTGTTACAGTTTGAGGAACACACAAGAATTTATTGTCATTTAGACAATTATTCTATCACCTGATGACCCCTTCCCAACTGGGAAGAGGTATCGGGAAAAAACAAGGAAACCTTGGGATTGAAATATAAACAGACTTAACAGAATAAGACTAGATAATCAACATTAATAACACTAATGAAACAATATTAATGCCACTACCAATATAAAATATACAAGGATTATACTCAGCCAATTCTGTCAGGCATTAGCTGTGCACTCCCCAGCAGTGGACAGCAAATGTTGGACACCGCAAGCTCTATGGCTTCAGGAAGAAGGGAAGGGCTCAGGGGTCTGGCACTAGGGCAAGAAGTTCTCAGGATCACCACCATCGTGGCAGAGAGAGAACTTCTCAGCAAAATTTCTAATTTATATTGAATGTGACGTTCATGGTATGAAATAATCCTGTTGGCCAGCCTGAGTCAAGAGGCTGGGTCTTGCTCCTCCTCATCCCTGCACCTGGCGAGCTTGAAAACACTGAGACATTGAAAATCACATACCATAGCTGGCTATAAAGTAAATATTTTCACAAATTCAGACACTAGGGTCTTCTAAAAGTGCAGTTTTCCCAGGCATTAGAAGAGAAATTAGTCCTGTGTCGCTCAAACCATGACAGTGATTTAAGCGATCCAACTAAAATTTAGGTAAGATAATGTCAAATAAGGTTCCTAATGGTGATGCAGCTTCAGATTTAACTGTGAAGTCATGGTTTTATCTCTGTTCCAAGGATGATTAGTTTTGATGACACTAAATGGCTCATCATCAAAAAACTGTGGGCTTTATTTTGGCAGTGAAATTCACAATGTTGAGCTGAGCACATAAACTTTCACCTTAAGATACCACATAAGGGAGATGGGATGCAAGTGTAGAATGGACAATAGCCAAAGCAAGCTGCCTATAGGAAATACCTGATGAACTGTTCATCTCCTGAAGCTGGGTGCCTGCACCTCAGGTTTACAGGTAGGTGCCTCTATGAAACAAAAATGCAAAGATCAAAACACCTTCCACTCTTAGAAAAATTGCACAATTTTTGTTTAAAAATGGATCTTGACTCTTCCACAGTAACTTGCGTCTCTTTTTTATCCAATGATTGTTTAGGGCAAAAATCATAAACAGTTCAGGAATGAGACTACTGGTGTCCTTTTCCCTTACCAGAAAGACAGCTGTGTTTTCAATTCTGAATAGTCAGGTTCCTTCTAATCTGTTGTTCTTCCTGCCCTGTTATTTTATTGCTTTCCTCTACAAGGTTTCTCAAATTTGATTATTTTACCTTATGCTGTAGGCAGCAGACAAATAAAACAGGGTACAGATCTTCTTAAATGTTTCCTTTTGCAACTGCTCTACTTTTCATGGAATAATTAAAAATTCATTGGCTTAGAGAGAGAGAAAATAAACGTCACTCTATAATCTCATGGCACACGAGTGTAGTCTTGCTTCCAGACTCATTTTCAATGCCGATTAGTTTCAATGGAGATTGAGGGCTTTTGAAAATACTGTTGGGGCCTCTCTAATATTTTAGGCATCTACCTACACTTAGGCTCTCAGTTTCTCTAAAACAAGAGCTGGGATTCTGATATTGCAAATTTTAAAAAAGGCTTACATGAAAGAGTAAACCTAAAATAAAATTAGGTAAATTAGCTATCATATAAGATTAGGATAAATTCTAACTACAGTCACAGTGATATAAATCTAGACTAGTTCTCTTGAGGATGCTTAAATTTTTCTGAATTTACAGTGCCTTTTTATTTTTACTTTTATATCTTCAGAAATAGTAGTTTACAAATATCACAAGTATTTTTATAGCACTATCAGACATATAAGAATTTTTTTTTTCTTTTTCAGAAAAGACCTTCAACCTTACTTGCACAGGTGCTTTTTACTGAAGTAGGATTTCTTGTGGGATTAACACATGTTAGTGTAACTCAGGGCAGTAGGGACATTACTTGCATCTTTAACATATTAAGGGAAGAATTAAAAATAGATTAAGTTGATAGCTTAGAGAAAATAGATGATAACACTATGCATGCTCATAATTTTTAATCCTAATTACTTTTTAAACTATTGTATCTTAATGTCGACCATCTCTAACATAGAGGGAATTGCAATGTAAAAGAAGTACATGATTTTTCATAGCACCACACATATCTTACAATACAGACTAAAAGCATTTGCTAAGCAGCAAGGAAAATGTGTCACACTGCATTGGCTGTGGAAAGAAATTTCTATCATGCAAGAGTGGACTGACAAGAATAAAGAGATATGGCAGACAGAAAGAATCACAGCTGTCTTGAACTTTCAAATTAACTCCTTTACAGCACAGTGGTTTCCATGGCACATCACTGTTACTCTGAATATATTTTTCTTTCTTCTCTTTTTTTTTTTTCAAACTTTTTAATTACTAACCAGAACTGACTTTTGACTCTTTGTTAACATAGAACCTGATTCCTAGAAGTCCAGAGGAAGCTATAGCTAACAGAAATTAAGAGTACTCAGGTTTGAGCAGGGAAAGGGGAATGCATTAGAGTTGAACTGGACAAAACCTATTTTCTAGCATTTTCATCATACTGAAAATATGGTGGAACCTGATTTAAGCCACTATTCCACTTTTACTCCAGTGAAAGTGCACTACATTTAATATTAGAATAATAGAGTGATGAATCAGACCGTTCAATGTTAGAAACAAAACTAGTACAGGAGGCCATTGACTGCTAAATTTATGAACAACTGAATACATGGAACTTGACAGGGTTTTACAAGCTTAAAAATGTAACAGTACACCTGTGAATTAAGCAGAAAATTCACCTCACATTAGTTTTAATACCTATTTAAAGTATAAATCTACCTTTTGCATTGTATTTATCTATTTTATGATTATTTCTTTCCATGCCTATTAATAATCTCTTTTTTTTTCCCCCAACTTGTAGGTTTTTTCTTTCCTTAGCAGTCAGCCCCATGGCCTGCCTCTTGTAGGTACACATCAGTATCACAATGCTCCAGCCCTTGATTCCACCTCTTTGCCCTGGCTGAACATAGCTCCCCTCTGTAGGCAGGAGGCTACGCTGAAGCCTTTCAGGCAGAAGTGCTGGAGATAGGTTCTTCCTGTGCCTGAGAGAACACTGGGAGATTTATTTATGTATTTTACTCCAAGGAGGTACAGTATCTCATGGAGCCCCTGCTGGGGTAATGAACTACACAGTATGTGTTTTCGGGCTCAACCAGCTGATACCCTTTTCTCTAAAGCAAAATCTACGAACAAACAGAATACCTACTCTCTCCACACCCCCCCCCCCCAAAAAAAAAAAAGTCCTGTTAAAAGCACTTTTTCCTCTTCAGGGAACAGATTACTGTAAATTTCCCAGGCTGGCTTCTCATTGTCATGAAGCATCCTGCCAGGCATTGTCAGGTGAAGTATGCAAGGTGACTGATGGTAAGCAGCATGATTCTCATCACAACAATGAATGTGGCAGGTCAGGAAATTCCACACTGAATAAATCCCTCGTTCAGTCAAAAATATCAACTAGTTATAAATACTGATGGCACTAGATGGTTTCTACTGGCAGATAACCTTGTTCTGTTTTAGTGAACATTTGCAGTTTGGATCAAAGCCTTGTTTTCAGTGAATTAAGCAGTAAAATTCCCCTTGACTTTAGAAAAACTACATTGTGCCTTATCTTCTCATAACTCAAAGATATTGTACGAAGCCCAAGATTTCTAAATACCTACTAGAATTTATTTGTAATATTGGGAGATATTATGACAACAGTTGACTAAATGGTATTTGTCTATGGACAAGTATTTTTCTTCCAGGGTCTCTGCCATCTTACTTCAGCCCAAATAATCTTTTCCTTTCCTCTCATACATACCCTGAAGAGGAATACTAGTAACTAATAAAACTTTTGCACTTCTGCATGAAGAAAAACATTCTCCTCCTATAACATCTTCCTAACAACTGAAAGAAGGAAGAAAAGGAAAAAAGTGAAACAAAAACATTCTTTATTACTGCATATTACATTTCCAGTAAACTTTGGCCTATCCATTCAATAAAATTGAGCAAAACAGAGGTCAAATAAGTACTTTAGCAAATAGCCGAACATGTAGAATATTCTAATACTGGCAGTTCTACTCCCTTGTTATTACTCTGGCTTTTTGAAGGGAGACAATGGAAAATGAGATGAGCTGGAAACAAGATAGACTACAAAAACATAGAGTAAATACATATATAGATGATAAACAAATAGTCTATTGCCCAATATTGTAACCTTTACAATATAAAGGAATCAAAAAAAATATTTAACATGCAGAAATTTTCACTTACATAACCTCAGACACTTGAAAATAAATTAGCTTATGTTTATGAAAGTTCAATGAAGTTGAGGGAGAAGTAAATTCATATATCACATCTGATTTGATAGAAACTTTTTGGTGATCTCCTAATTTACACTGTGTAGCAGATGCACCATCCCTGACAAAGACCTAACAAAGACCCAACAAAAGCCTGCAAAAACTTCCTGCCACAGCTCTTGTCACACCCACATGATGATGATCAACATATATGCATTTTGGTCAAAAGGTGAGGATGTTGGGATCCTCAGCTAATGGGGGGACTATATGATGATATTTGACCACAGATCAGATTCAGCTGGGGTATAAATGGAGCCACCACGGAGAGCCATTTCAAGATGTTCCTCTCTCCTTGGGTCAGGACGCTGCCCAAGGAAGCTCCTCAGAATTTATGGTCATTGTCCATAAACTTTAAGAATTCCTAAGTTGGCTGTGTATATTAACTCTCGAATGACATTCTGAACCCGTGGATCATTGATGTTTGTTGGAGTTTCAAAGCGGTTTTGGTTAGAGTAAAACTGAGTTTGATTTTGTTACCATCTTGTAAAAATAAATCCCATTTTTAGTTTCTTAGTTGGTCTGACATGGTTTTGCAAGGTTCCACAACACACTGAGAGAATTTCTTTCAAAAGTTTTTCACATCTGTAAAATGTGTCCACTATGTTAGGTTTAATATGTTCTTTAATTTCTCCCTCTCTATAAAATATTGAACTCCTTTTCTAATCTTCTATTTTTCCAAAAGTTACAAGTTATTTATCAAAACTGTATGAATTATGTCATCTGTCTGTTTCGGATGTTTTCAGCTTGATTTTTCAGTTAGAGGACTTTTTGTCTCAATTGTTTCATGATGACTGGACCATATATTAAGCAACAAAATACCCACAGAAAATAATCTTTCTAATTAAACTAAAGACAAAATCATTGATCTTATTTTTTTCTTATATGTATATATGTCCCACAAGAACAATTATAAGCATACTGTTCTTGGAAATAATCAGAATATAAACAGCAGCAAGACTTATGCATTGACGCACAAAAGCAATTTATAAACATGAGGTAGATTAATTTCCTTCAGAATTAACTTTCTTTGTAAAAGCTAAGGTAAGTGCTGTTACTGAAGTGTGTTGAAATGAGGAACTGAGAAAGGCAAGTATATGACATCGCTCTGACCAAAGTTAGCATGGGATTTTTACTCAAATGGCCAAGCACATGCCCCTGATCAGTAGAAGAGCAGTTAAATATGATCTGAAGTTTTAAAAGCCTGTTTTGGGTATCATTGAAACTCAGTGGAAACTGAAAATTCAAATGAGCTGTTCACAGGATTCAATAAATTCTATTCATTTCTGTGAGCATATGACTTATTTATACAGTTCTTTACTATTGTTCTAGAGCTTATGTGGAAAATCAGGAAGGAAAAGAATCAATACTGTTCACAGTTATCTCTAAGTTGATAAAGTTATGCCTATCAACACATCTTGAATGTTAAAGGCATCTGGTCCTTAGGAAGTCTATGAGAGGGTGGTGATATGAAATAACTTGAACATATGAATGCCACCTGAATGTTTCTGGCATCTCCAAACTTGCTAGGTGAGGTTTTTTCATAATCCTTTAACTCACTTACTGGTCTTTCAGTGTTCTTTTAATTTCCAGAACAAAGATCCTACAATATTTATCAGATCTGATGAAAATACGTACTTTGAAATTCAAGTGTACCTTGCACTAAAATGTATATGACAATCTCTAGCAATACAATGCATAGTTATATGCTTTCACTGGCATTTAGGCCTGTTAGTGACTGTTTTTTCACTTTCCCAAAATCCAAGGGATACTTATATAGACAGGATAGAGCTGTTCTTTAAAATACCTATAATCTTCAGTTTTCATGCCTAACATTTTTAAGAAATTGTGGTCCAGTTAAATAAAAAGTCAGAAGTCACATTTTGATATCCAGCTGTAAAAAGGAAAATTGCAGTGCAATCTTCATACACAGGAAAATATCTGAGTCCCCTCTTTAGGCAGAAAAATTAGCTCAGCCTTAACAACAGAATGTAATAACTTCTAAAGTGTGAGTTTTCTATTAAATTTTTGAAAGAGAATAAATTTTTATTATGCTCATATCCCTCAGGGGATATGAATTCTGACCGTAATTAAAGTCTGGAATAGCTTGAAGATTATATTTTCCCCTACATGCGGTTCCAGGTTAGATGCCCACAACAATATCCTCCTTGTAGCAAGTACGATGTACTCTAACTCATACATCCACCTAAGTTCTCTCAGTGGTGCAGTTTCTGAGAGAAATAGGTCGGGAGGGAAGCAGAGTGTGAGAACTGGTCCTAGTGATTTATGTTTCAGTCACTGTTGCTATGAAGTATTTGAGTTGGGAAAGACAAGATATGATTTTCTGGATGTGTCAGACCAATAATTATTATTTAATACTCCTTTCCCTGAGGTCTCTTCTATGGAAAAAAGGGCATTGACTCCTGTGATCGTTAATAATCGATACGGTTTTCTCTGTTCAGAGCAATTTCAGTGGCTAATAAGGTTACTGCTATCCATATCATAGTACTGGTTTTGCCCCTGTTAGTAACACTTAGCTGCGTGATTAAACAAGCCCTTTGTTTGCCTCCCTCTCTCCAGATGGGTACTTGGCTCTGTGTGACCCAAAAACAATTAGGTAAGTGATGTTGCTGTGTTATTTGCATCTGACCTTAGATGCCAGATATCCTGTATGCCAGCACTGAGCTCAGATAAGCCTATACACATTGTGTGTGGGCCCTGAACTCTCTCAACTACACTTCTGATTTCCCCTATGAAATCACTAAGGTCTTGTTTGCCCTGTCAAATCATTTAGTTTTGCTGCCAGACGTGACTTTTACATGCTTGTGAAGAATTGCTCAGGAAGGCAATAAGGTTCTGCTCTGAGAACATGGGAGATTCACATGAAAGTTCTGGTTAATTGAACCCAAACCTCTAATTGAATCTGCAGGCGCTGGATCACTGACAACTAAAGTGAATCCAACTGCCAGGTTCAATTCAGCAGTCTCACACTTCATGTGTGCAGCTCCTACACATCATCTGGATAATACGTGTTATCTATGGAGGCAGGAAACCCTTGTACAGACTTAAATCTGCTTTGCCTTAAATCCAGATTCTCATCCCTGTGATGGACACATGAAAATGAAATACATTTTCAAAGAAATTGTTTCAGCAACATTTCTGTGCTTACAAAACACTTCCTACAAGAACCCTAAACCAAGTGTAGGTTTTTAAACAATTAACAAGGAAATCTGAATCTACAATGACAAGTTCTAGAAGTGTAACTTTATACTCAACTTTGGAGCCAGTCCCTTAGGAAGAGCAGACCTTGAAATGTTGGAAGTCCCTCAGAGCCTTTGACTTCTGTGAAAAATTTTAGTCGTGAAAATCACACTATAGATTTTTTTCCTTAAAATGTGCAATGATCTAACCCTTTAATTTGGTTTTCCTTGTACTTATAACAGCTTGATGCATGATATATACCATCTTTGTCTCTCTTTTCCTATGTTTTCTTTCACACTTTTTTCTGTTTCCTCATGTTGTCACGAACTATGATATAGTTCAACTACAGTATTGAATGAAGGATGCTACAAAACACCACATTACAATCTAATGTTCCCATCCCTTTTTAATTATGCTGCTGAAACATTTTATGTAACACAAGCCCCAATATCTGTGTTGAGGAAGATATTTATGTTTTCTGAATGATAGACTACATAACAGAGAAAATGGCTATCATCTTAATACGTGAAAATTTTCTTGTACCAAGGCCAGTGTTAAACAATATATGATCTACCACACAGGGTTTTTTTCTACTGCAGATTTCAATGCTTCCATTTATGTAAGACAGAATGAAGTAAAATAGATAAAAGATCTCTCAATCACGCAAAGAGTAATGCAGAACTTTTTTTTAATAACAGTGATTCCATCTGGTCTCTTGTTTTTCACAAGATAAGAATCTTCAACGGCTTGTTGTTAACTTCTGATCCCAGAGGAACCAACTTCATCTTACTTCTTTCCTTAATCTGTGGCAATTGAATTTTGGATAAGAAGGAGACTATCTCTTTGTGACCCATATTTAGCTAGGATAAAGCCATTTTATAAAGAACATGCAAGAAATCTCATTACAGTTCTTGGATTATGATCTGTTACAATGTCTCTTGTTTTTCAAACTGAAAAAAAAGTTTTTCTTTCTCTTCCCATTCCAATCATATGCAAATAATTTGTCGGATTTATTCCCCTTTTCATAGTACATTTGTTCATTAAGCTTTAACACATTGTCTGTGTTATTCACCACAAAGCATTTAGTTTCCCTCTGTTTAATCAAAAGTTGGAGGGTCCTAAGGTACCTGCTTTTTATGTTGCTTTTTTCATCTCATTAACTTCCTTTTCTAATTTACTCTGGTACTCAAGATATACTTTTTGTACTGCTGCTGCAGCTAAGCAAATTATTCTACCCCTCATGACTGTTTTGGCAGCTTCCCACAAAACACCGAGGCTAGTTTCTTCGTTTTTATTGATATTAATTTATTCTGAAATAGTCTTCATCTGTTGCACAAACGCTGCAGCCTTAATTAGAGAGTTGTTAAATCTCCATACTTCAGATCTCCTATAATTCAGTATACCATCCAGAGACATAGACACCAGAAAATTATCAGGCAAAGCTGGATTTCAAATACCAGATGGTTACACGTTACAATGCATCCTCATAAATAAATAAGAAGAATCTCAATTTAAATGTAGTGGAACTAAAGTATAAAAGATACTAGATTGCCAGTTTTGGTGTTGCTGTTGGTATGGATCAATGAGGACTAAATCTTTGCTATACCCTTTGCTTACTTCACTTTTAAATTGCTATTTTACTAACAAAGGTCAAGTCTCACATCCCTGTTTCAAAGTAAAAAATAACTAAAGTCTTCATCTGTTACAGCTCCTGGAAATATCTGACACGAGGTAAGAATGGATCAAGAAATAAACAAAGAATTTGACCTGCAGGGGACATACAGATTTGCAATTGTAACAGGGCTACCTGTCATAATCCTTTGCATTATTATATTTTTATAATAAACTCATTGATCAAAACAAAAAGAGATTCTTCACCTGTATACTACTTTTTAAATTAGAAATTGTACGAAAAGTAATGGACCTTTTTTAACGTGGTTGATTTGACAGATATAAGCAAGATGACAATCAAACAGAAGGATAATCAAAATGTATTGAAACTTTATGTCACCAAAAACCCTCAAAGGCAGTTGTACTGTTAGATGTAAGATACCATGCATTATATTTTTTAATCTTATTTTACAATTGCTCAGCAGTAACATACTGTGCAATCGTAATTCAAAGTGTAAATTAAAAAAAAATCTAGACTAAATCATCATTTTTGTTATGAAAAAAATATAAAAAAGTAAATATAGAAAAACAAGCGAAATTTGTTAAGATATTTGGGAAGTGTTCTGAGGCTAATTCTGAACAGGGGAGATGCACTAAAGTGTAGGAAATAATTGTAAGAAATACCCACATTTGTACTTTTGAAACTATTTAAAGTATGTCAATCCTATAGTATTAGTAGTATAATTAGAATACTACTTTAGAACAAGGATAATCAGAGAAACACATTTTAAACATCAAAAATAATAAATAAGAAGATCTTTATAAACTACTGAATAATTATGCCACAGATTTTTTGGGTACATACTTTGTATTTAAGCATATGTTGGTTTTTTAAAAAGCCTTTAGGCTCTCATGTAGTTTCTTCATCACTTTGACTCGGGACAAAAGAAGCTCTCTAATATTTTTATACACAAGTCAGTTTGGAACAAACCTGCCTGACATGTGGCAAATAAGAGTGTGAACGGATTCACTAGGAACAGCTAATATTGTGAGCAAAATGCCGTAACATTTCAATGGAGAAGTGCTATTACTGGCCAGCAAGAGCAAAGTCTGAACTTCAAGTTTTCATATGAGTTTCATTTCAGAAACATAAATATTTTGTATACATTTCTGTATATATATTTTCATGCAGAATATACATATTCAAACAGAATATACATATTCTGTATACACAGTCAGAAATATTTCAAAACAGCTGTGGTAATCCTCTCACCTAGTTTTGACTTTCTAAAAGCTGCTCCTCTATCCTAATTTGCTAATCTAGATGCTTTTGTTGTCAGTAGAGGGAAAAAATGTACCTCCAGAAGATAATTCATAGAATCATAGAGTCATAGAATGTTAGGGTTTGGAAGGGACCTCTGGAGATTATCTGGTCCAACCACCTTGCCAGAGCAGGGTCACCTACAGCAGGTTGCACACAATGGCGTCCAGGTGGGTTTTGAATGTCTCCAGTGTCAGAGACTCCACCACCTCTCTGGGCAGCCTGTGCCAGTGCTCTGCCACCCTCAAAGGAAAGAAGTTCCTCCTCATCCTGTGCTGGGATAAGAGACACAGTTCCTGCACGTGGCTACCTCTTTTGATCTATTAACTCTGTGTTCAGTAACTATATCGGAAACTCAGACCCGAATCCAGGTGTTCATTCACAGGTACTTAGGACCATTTGAGATACTATAAGCTATTCAGGATATCTTCAGGGAGTTGGCACAGAATC
Organism: Chionis minor; assembly: GCA_013398295.1. Lineage (NCBI taxonomy): Eukaryota > Metazoa > Chordata > Aves > Charadriiformes > Chionidae > Chionis > Chionis minor. Next base: position 131,962 of record VZSF01003332.1, on the reverse strand, counting down.
ACCTTGTAAGACACCAAAGCCTCTGAAGCTATCACAAATGGCACCAGCTACCCACATGAAGGCAGTTCAGTAGTGCTCTTGGAGACTAACTCAGACAGGATGTCTAATGTTTATATGGTTTAAATTATATGCATTGAAGCCCACCCAAGAAGAAAATTGGAATATACTGTATGTCTTAAGGAAAATGTAGACCATAAACTAAATTAATGTGAATTTGAAGAGAGTCAACTGACCCATCCGTTTTCACAGCAATCTTCTATTTTATTAGTCTTCAGAAATATAGGACCTGAACTTAACATCCATCATATGCAGGTACATGACATCTGCTGTGCATGACCATGACCTAGGCTATAAGTGTCTATTTGTATTCTTAAATGTCCTTAGGAATTGTCTGAGACCAACAAATGCTTAAAATAACAATTTTAAGTACTCCTCACATTAAACACCTCTTTTTCATATAAATCTGGTACTATAACTCCCAAATGTATCACTGTGGATACTGATTTTCAAGAAATAATTTGTCCTGGATATTCATTCTTTTGCATAGAGATCCTCTCATTCTTAATTTGTTGGTCTGGTAATTAGTCATTCCCTCTTTTGTTATTAGTATTTTGTATTTCACAATTGCAGGGGTGAAGGATGACCTTAATCTGAAAAAGTTTATTTCTTGGGAAGCTCTTCATACTCTGGGGTGTACTCTTTAGAAAGGGAGCAAACCACTGACCACAGAAGGCAAGCTTAAATTAGTGCATGTCCTCAGGGCAAACCTCCTGTTCTCTGCACTTGCCTGAAGCAAACATGGTTCTCCTGCTTTACTTAGTGGTGCATGCTAACCCGATTTCTACCCTCATGTATCTAAATAGCATCTAGGTGAAGACGCGTTCCAAAACTTAATGTTTAAAACTTTGGCTAATATACATACACCTATGCACCGCTATACCACTAGACTGCTTTTGGCTTGAGATTAATATAATTAGTTGATAGTAACAGCATTTACAATGCTAATTTTTGTGTTTTAACATGCTAGGTTTGATTTCTTTCTCCAAAAGAGCTTTCAGCCTCACAAGGTATTTTTGAAACATTTTCTTGTATATGAAAAGAAGGAAAAAAAAAAAAAAAGTCCTAATTATAAACTACTACCTAAAAGACTGGGGACTTTTTCCAAGTCTAGTACCCTTTCATTGATTCCAGAATGATTTCACAGATTTCAGGCTATTGGATTAATATGGGAAATCTCTTTTTTTCTTTTCCTTTTTTTTTTTTTCCCCAGATAGAATGAATAAATAGCAGTTTACAGTTCTACAAAGACAGTTCTACAATTGAAAAATTACATAATACTGTGATAGAATTGGCAATTATCTATCATAATAGTTGCATAGCTATAGATAGCAAACACTTCCTCTATTTCAAAGTGGGCTGCTTTTTTCATTTATATAGACTTGATTTTGAGAAAACAGATTTCTTTCTGTTTTAATGAATTGAGAATAAAAATGTGGCTCTGATAATAGTGTCTTTGACTGATAGAATCAAGATGGCAGAGGCAACAACAGTATGACCTTCTTCATTGTCCCATTATTTTCCTTAAAACTTCCACAGAGATAATGCAAAAAGTTCTCCAAACCAAGACAAAAAACTAATTATGGATTGAAAGTGAGACTTCAGGCACCCTAACTGTGGTCCTTTAGATTCTCCGTAGGTTCCTTGAAAGTTCCTGAGAAATTCCTGAAAAGCCTCAGTTGCAACTATGAATTTCACTACCTACGCAGGTTCTGCTTGTGCACACACTTGGAAGTACCTTTATCTCATAATGCTAAGCGAGTGTGTGAATAATATTGCTATTGAAGGACTTGCTAGGAGAGGGAAAGCAGGAGTTTCTGGTCGTGTCATACTTCACACATGAAAATGGACCACACTTCTCCTTACATGGGACTAGACAACCAAGTTCTAGACCTGGAAAAACAAATGTTTGGAGTAACCAAGTTTTAATTATTTAAGGAACAGAGGAGCATCTGGGAGAAACAGGATGAAAAGTTACAGGACTCTGGTGTAAGAACAGCATGAAGGTCAGACTACTTGTACAGAGGAAGAAAATAGGAGAATCTTGTCGCTCATATTTCTTCATAGTTAGTATACTGGCTTTGGAGACTGTGTCTGATGAGAGTACTCGGTAGAAGGCTTTGTAGTGTGTAGTCCTTTTTAGAAGGTCACTGCATCATTGATAATTGCACCACTCCTGATTTGGTTTTGGGTTTTTTGTAGTTCTGAACCTTAAAAGTCTTAAAAAAATTCTGGGCCAGTATTTGGGTGGATATTACTGTTCATACTACCCAAGTTTGTTACATGAATAGGGAAACTCATGCCAGTAATGAGTGATGAAACAGCCCTCAGAGATCAGCAAGTGGTGACCTTTATTGATTTTTGGGTTTCATGCAAATATTCTGAAAATTTTCCTCAAAACCTCGTATATAATAAGACTATAACCCTCAAGAAAATGACCACAATTATACAATTTGGCTTCAGATTGTAGAAACTTAAAATTAAGGGGTTTATGGGGATTAGTAAGGGTGTGAATTTCTAGAAAAAAAAAGTAAAATGTAGTCATATGGGTTCTTGGTCAGTTACCTAAACAGTAGCATCCAAAGACATATAAGATATCAAAGGGTGGGTATCCAGGACATCTACATGTGTTTGAAACACCTCAGTGAACCTACATGATAGTCAAAACATTTAGAACACCAGCTGGAGGTGAAGTAGGATAACTTAAAGCATCTACGATAGACATGGTACATATAAGTGACTGAATTGAGACTGATAAAGTAAATGTATTCTAGAAAGCTATTCAGCTCACAAAACATAGGTCTCTTATACCAGGGAGAGGTGAATAGTTCTCCAGACTCCATAAACTGTGTTCACTAGACTGCACTAGAAACTTAAACACCTGAATAGACTCCATAAGTAACATAGGCATCTTCACTTAAATTGCTTCATTTAGATATCAGCAATCTGGAGTTAAATGCCATCCTCCCTGTTTCAACAGGAAAGGCCTTAGGAGAAAATTATAGAAGTTTCTATATAGAAAGATTTAATTTCTGAAATTCTCTGTTATGTGAGTTTCATGAGAGCCTTAAGTAACATGAAATTTAAGAAATTAGATCTTAAATTACTCAGAATTTTCACCAACTGAAAAATCTTCCATTCCCTAGTATTTAACTAACTAAATATTAATCTCTGCAGAGGAAATTTCAAAGACTTCTCACATTTTCATTTTTTCATGTTATAATATAAAGAAAATGTAAGATCTCAAAGAAAATTGAAACGTACTCAGAAAGGAATGACAGAATCATAGAACTGTTTAGATTGGAAGGGACTTTTAAGATTATCGAGTCCAACCTTAAACCTAACACTGCCAAAACCACCACTAAACCATGTCCCTAACCACCTTGTCTACCCATCTTTTAAATTCCTCCAGGGATGGCAATTCCACCACTTATCTGGGCAGCCTGTTCCAATGCTTGATAACACTTCCAGTGAAGAAATTTTTCCTAATATCCAATCTAAACCTCCTTTGGTGTAGCTTGAAGCCATTTCCTCTTGTCCTGTAACTTGTTACTTGGGAGAAGAGATTGACCCCTACCTCTCTACAACCTCTTTCAGGAGGAGATAAGGCTTACAGTAGTGCTGTTTATTCTGTAATCTGAAGGGCAAAAATCTAATGCAGTTACTGTGGGGGGTTTTAAGCTATTATTAATTTGCTAAAAGAATAAGGTTAAAAGTGGAGAGTGCAGATAGAAGAGATAAGAAAACTCCAAAGCTATTCATTTTGTCTTTATTTGACTCATTTCTTCAGTATCAATTAATTTGGGAACTACTTTGTGAAGATATTAGTCATGCACTGCTGGAACAATTGACTAAACAGGCTCATCAAAAGAAAAATAACAGAATTACACACGTAGACATAAAGCTGACCCAGTATGTACTGCAGTCATAAAACTCCAGAACATAAGACTGGTTTTTTTGTTCGGATTTTTTTTTCTTCCTTCCTGAGAACTGAACAGCAAAAAACAATCAAAAAATCTCTCAGGAGGATGGAGAATCCCAAATGTACATGGTACAGAGAGGTAGTACCCCACTCTTCCCTTGAAGTTCAGCATTGTCAGCCGAAATCACAAGTTTGAAAAGTAGTTCTATTCTGGGAAGTATTCCAGATTCATTTATGAGAAAGTGAATCGTTCTATGACCAGCATATGCTAAACAACCTATAGTGCACAGGGTAAAGGGATACTCTTCCATTTCATACATCACTTCATAACCTCAAATGAATAAATACACATCATGCACAGACCAAATATCACTCAAATAGCACATTGCAGCACTGAACATGCTCTCCGACTCCATATCAGCTGGTAACTCACTCAAGTTTAAAGCAGGGTTGGGTTTTTTTCTGGTTTTACCCCCCCCATGGGGCTAGTCATAGTGTACTCTTCATTTGCCAATACATTAAAGGATTTTCCCTGGCACTGCTAAACCTTTTATCACAGACAAGCGATAAAGAAGTAATGTGATTGATTGAAAAGTGCAGCCCATCTTTGATCTAATGATAGAGGGTTCAGGCTATTCATATGCTCGATTGCACTCATAAATTATACACTAATCCTGAGCCACTTGGATGGTCACAGTAACCATCACATCCTCCTTGCTTGTCTTGCACTTAATTTCCAGAAATTTGCACATATTTTTCTTCAGTCTTATCCATACCGTGTACATCCTCAATAATAAAGGACACATATTCTCATCAAATTTTACTATTCTGATGCTTCTCCATTTATTCCAACCCACCCTAACTCAAGGACAGCCTATGCAGTTCAACTCCAAGTAAACATATCCATGAAATGCATGGAAAATTTTTATGAGTATACCTCAACTTTGTTTCTGGTAGGGAAGAAACAGTTACTTCACAGCTATTTTGATGATTACAGGTGTGTGGATCCTCTTTGCTTCCTTATAATTAAAGGTCAAAGCCACAGACCTCTTTATTTTAACATTTGTGAAGTTCACACCATCATTCCAGTTATTTTCCTTCCAAATTCAGCTATTACCTCTTTCTGTGTCACAGTACAGACAGCGTCTTCTGAGTATGCTCTTTGCAGTACTATAAAAATCAGTAAAACAGTAGCAAACCATTGATTCAGCTGCTTTCTTCCCTGCAACACATTAAAATCCTCTTAACGGTTTTATGCTCCTGAAGATCACTCTAATACCCAGCTGCCATCCATTACACTACCTAGGAAATGGGAATTTTTATTAACTTAGTTGATTTTGGGGTGAAGAACATTTTTGATAAATGTGAGACAGACAAAGATCATAAAGACAGATAGTCAATAATAATTTTCATTATAATCAGGAAGAATAATTGTAAATAGAGGTCTTAAAGTGATTTCTAAACATAACTTTGCCTATTATACACCTTGAACTCCTTCAGCTTTTGCATGTAAATAACATTCAGATGTTAATAAACCAAAATAAATCCATTTCACCTTGACTTTAAAACTGGGTCAGTCTATGTTTAAGCTATGTGTTCCCTTTCTCTTCATTCTAGGTTTGCAAGCAAAATCTAGAACTTTAATTAAGTACAAGTTTGGGTAAAGAAAAGAATCATTATGGTATTTCAATAATTTTAGTTACAGCAAATGTAAATGAATTGTGTGCTATATCACATAGTATGGAAAAGACTGAAGAGAGGTATTGTGCGTATTGTCTCTGTTCCAGAGCAGATCAAAAGCAAGGAAAAGCAACACAGCATAAGTTAGGCAAAGTTAAGATCATTCATGTGATGTTACTTATCAAAATGTCAAGCATAACCTGAAAACTTCCTGTCAGCAGTCCCAAAATGTCACAAAAAGAAGTTTACAAGGCAATGCAGAACCTTTCCCTTTAGACAGAGGTGTGATTTGAGTTCAGGTCTGTGAGCAAAGAAACAGTGCTTTAATGCAAGCTTAGAGACCAGATACCCTTTGTGGTATTGGACAGAACCTTTAATCCTCTGTAACATTTCCTCCAGAGCAATATGAAAAGAGTTATTACTCATGATCACTTATCTAGTGGGACAAAATAATTTTAGGGATAAGCAAGCAGAATTCTATTAATGTGAGTACAACCACACTTGCTTACTACAGCAGTGAATTTAACATTGTATGGATAAATGCCTCAGATAAGCAACTGAGTAAGTAAATAAATAAATAAATGTTAATTTTTATTGTTTCATCATTATGTGATGCATTCAAACAACTGCAGTTCAAAACTCCGACTCTAGTCACAATGAATATACAAGATACAGATCAGAGGCATGGAAACTTTTATTTAAAAAACTTTGCTGGCATTATTTTTCTTGTTTCTATACTGCTTACAAAAAATAAATCAGGATTTCTTGGCATTTATTGTCTAATTATTTCTATAAAAAATTCTTATTCTCTTTGTTTAGTATGATGACTTGATTCCTTGTATCATCAAGTCTGATGATGATACTGAGCTATTTTTCTTGGTCTCATTACTCTTTCATGATGTTTCTATTCTTTGACTGGATAAATGAAACATTAGGAAAATAAAAAACATAAAAATGCGTATATGCATTTATAAATGAGGTAGACTGAGGTGATATTGCCTATCAAGCTCATCTGATTACCTTAAACATCTGGAAAAGGTGATTCTAAGAAGATCACTGAGTCCAACCATTAACCTAACACTACCAACTCCACCACTAAACCATGTTGCCCTCTAAGTACCACGTCTACAAGTTTTAAATACCTCCAGAGATGGTGACTCAACCACTTCCCTGGGCAGCCTCTTCCAACACTTCATAAGCCTTTCAGCGGAGAAATTTTTCCTAATATCCAATCTAAACCTCCCCTGGTACAACTTGAGGCCGTTTTCTGTCATCCTATCACTTGTTACTTGGGAGAAGAGATCAATCCCCACCTCACTACAACCTCCTTTCAGTTAGTCGTAGAGAGCAATAATGTCTTCCCTGAGCCTCCTTTTCTCCAGACTAAACCCTGGTTCCCTCAGCAGCTCCTCATAAGACTTGTTCATCTTAGAATTGTCTTCTAGAAGTTCTCTCCATTGACTAATTGAATCTGCAACACATATACACACCTGTTCATTCCTATGCCTCCTGTTCTCTAGTCCAGAACAGCACAAGTGTTTGTAGGTCATAGTATGTAGACATGCAATGTCTGCCAAAGCTGTGAGAAAATAACACTATGGCACATATTTTTTGGCCTGATATGATTAATTCTGTTGCAGACATCAAAATTAAAGAAAGCAAAGATGGAGCTGATGATTTGGGAAGATATTTTATTTAAATATATATTCACTAAACTGACAAGGGGAAAAAAAATGCAAACCAGAAACCAAACTAAAATTTACTCCAATATCTATTTAAACAAAAAATGCTGAAAGACAATATTAATACAGAAGTTATCCAGGTCCAGGTGAAATATGAGCTTTGATGAGATATACTGATAAGAAGATACATTCTGATATGCATTATGCACTGTGAAGTTAATTAATGAACTACACTACTCTGGCACAGCTTTTACCTTTTTACATCATCTCTAAAAATCATAAATCCCCAGTCCCTGGAGATTAAAATCTCAATTACAAATATTTGTCCCACACTGAAGAATATATACTTCTTTACAATCTCTATAAGATTCTATGCTGAGAATAGCACAAAGTAATGTTAGGTTTGTATATAACAAACACCATAGCTTTTTAAAAGTTTATTATCTACTTTGTGGAACTCTGGAAATAATTTGAGAAATACATTTCACTGCTTAGAAAAGCAAGAACACGTAATGATCACCAAGAATTTAATTTGAAAAATAATGTAAATCTTAAGTGATGGTATTTGGGAAAAGGCTGGGTTTTTTGTACTCCATGTTTCCCCGTGAAAGCAGAGCATTCTTATACGCCCTTTATTCCTCTGTGTGCTTAATGTATTCCTGGCAATGGATTGTTGCCGTAAATTCAGTCACCCGCAGGTGCTACTGTTCCATGAAGAAGTGAAAAAAGACATTGTCATCTTTCATTCTTCTATACCACAGAATAAAATCTTTGACCACTGGAAGTGTATGTAGAAGGTAGTCATAAGTTTGCTTTCTCTTTTTATGAAGAGTATCTCACTGAGCGCTATAAGTTTTAAAGCTGCATGAAATATACAGGGGGAATTAGCATCTAAAGCAGCCTGATTTCTGATTCTATTTCTAATTTTGCTAACTGCTTATTAAAAATTTCAGTTATACAGGAGCATTTGAGGGGAAATCAACCCATGTGTTCTTTAAGCACTGTCCCCATACTGACAAGCAATGGAAGAATCTAGGTTATTACTTCCTTGACAACACTGGACTGAAGTCATGATGTGGACTAGCTGACAGTGCGGCAGGGACATTTATAATCAGATGCATAAAGCCTGGAGGGATATCTTGGGCACTCAAGCCCCTCCAATATTTATGTTTGGTATTAAACACTTCAAGTGAAGATAATGATTTTGGCTCATTGCCTTTTCCCAATATTTTGAAACAGTCATGCACCTATAGTCATAATAAAGGCAAAATTAACTCCACTGCAAAAAGAGAGGAACAGTTGCAATCTGAAAAAAAAAGGAAATGTCACACTTAAAACAGCTAT
>VZSF01003332.1:110829-122835 GCA_013398295.1 Chionis minor | reverse complement strand
TTTTACTATTCTGATGCTTCTCCATTTATTCCAACCCACCCTAACTCAAGGACAGCCTATGCAGTTCAACTCCAAGTAAACATATCCATGAAATGCATGGAAAATTTTTATGAGTATACCTCAACTTTGTTTCTGGTAGGGAAGAAACAGTTACTTCACAGCTATTTTGATGATTACAGGTGTGTGGATCCTCTTTGCTTCCTTATAATTAAAGGTCAAAGCCACAGACCTCTTTATTTTAACATTTGTGAAGTTCACACCATCATTCCAGTTATTTTCCTTCCAAATTCAGCTATTACCTCTTTCTGTGTCACAGTACAGACAGCGTCTTCTGAGTATGCTCTTTGCAGTACTATAAAAATCAGTAAAACAGTAGCAAACCATTGATTCAGCTGCTTTCTTCCCTGCAACACATTAAAATCCTCTTAACGGTTTTATGCTCCTGAAGATCACTCTAATACCCAGCTGCCATCCATTACACTACCTAGGAAATGGGAATTTTTATTAACTTAGTTGATTTTGGGGTGAAGAACATTTTTGATAAATGTGAGACAGACAAAGATCATAAAGACAGATAGTCAATAATAATTTTCATTATAATCAGGAAGAATAATTGTAAATAGAGGTCTTAAAGTGATTTCTAAACATAACTTTGCCTATTATACACCTTGAACTCCTTCAGCTTTTGCATGTAAATAACATTCAGATGTTAATAAACCAAAATAAATCCATTTCACCTTGACTTTAAAACTGGGTCAGTCTATGTTTAAGCTATGTGTTCCCTTTCTCTTCATTCTAGGTTTGCAAGCAAAATCTAGAACTTTAATTAAGTACAAGTTTGGGTAAAGAAAAGAATCATTATGGTATTTCAATAATTTTAGTTACAGCAAATGTAAATGAATTGTGTGCTATATCACATAGTATGGAAAAGACTGAAGAGAGGTATTGTGCGTATTGTCTCTGTTCCAGAGCAGATCAAAAGCAAGGAAAAGCAACACAGCATAAGTTAGGCAAAGTTAAGATCATTCATGTGATGTTACTTATCAAAATGTCAAGCATAACCTGAAAACTTCCTGTCAGCAGTCCCAAAATGTCACAAAAAGAAGTTTACAAGGCAATGCAGAACCTTTCCCTTTAGACAGAGGTGTGATTTGAGTTCAGGTCTGTGAGCAAAGAAACAGTGCTTTAATGCAAGCTTAGAGACCAGATACCCTTTGTGGTATTGGACAGAACCTTTAATCCTCTGTAACATTTCCTCCAGAGCAATATGAAAAGAGTTATTACTCATGATCACTTATCTAGTGGGACAAAATAATTTTAGGGATAAGCAAGCAGAATTCTATTAATGTGAGTACAACCACACTTGCTTACTACAGCAGTGAATTTAACATTGTATGGATAAATGCCTCAGATAAGCAACTGAGTAAGTAAATAAATAAATAAATGTTAATTTTTATTGTTTCATCATTATGTGATGCATTCAAACAACTGCAGTTCAAAACTCCGACTCTAGTCACAATGAATATACAAGATACAGATCAGAGGCATGGAAACTTTTATTTAAAAAACTTTGCTGGCATTATTTTTCTTGTTTCTATACTGCTTACAAAAAATAAATCAGGATTTCTTGGCATTTATTGTCTAATTATTTCTATAAAAAATTCTTATTCTCTTTGTTTAGTATGATGACTTGATTCCTTGTATCATCAAGTCTGATGATGATACTGAGCTATTTTTCTTGGTCTCATTACTCTTTCATGATGTTTCTATTCTTTGACTGGATAAATGAAACATTAGGAAAATAAAAAACATAAAAATGCGTATATGCATTTATAAATGAGGTAGACTGAGGTGATATTGCCTATCAAGCTCATCTGATTACCTTAAACATCTGGAAAAGGTGATTCTAAGAAGATCACTGAGTCCAACCATTAACCTAACACTACCAACTCCACCACTAAACCATGTTGCCCTCTAAGTACCACGTCTACAAGTTTTAAATACCTCCAGAGATGGTGACTCAACCACTTCCCTGGGCAGCCTCTTCCAACACTTCATAAGCCTTTCAGCGGAGAAATTTTTCCTAATATCCAATCTAAACCTCCCCTGGTACAACTTGAGGCCGTTTTCTGTCATCCTATCACTTGTTACTTGGGAGAAGAGATCAATCCCCACCTCACTACAACCTCCTTTCAGTTAGTCGTAGAGAGCAATAATGTCTTCCCTGAGCCTCCTTTTCTCCAGACTAAACCCTGGTTCCCTCAGCAGCTCCTCATAAGACTTGTTCATCTTAGAATTGTCTTCTAGAAGTTCTCTCCATTGACTAATTGAATCTGCAACACATATACACACCTGTTCATTCCTATGCCTCCTGTTCTCTAGTCCAGAACAGCACAAGTGTTTGTAGGTCATAGTATGTAGACATGCAATGTCTGCCAAAGCTGTGAGAAAATAACACTATGGCACATATTTTTTGGCCTGATATGATTAATTCTGTTGCAGACATCAAAATTAAAGAAAGCAAAGATGGAGCTGATGATTTGGGAAGATATTTTATTTAAATATATATTCACTAAACTGACAAGGGGAAAAAAAATGCAAACCAGAAACCAAACTAAAATTTACTCCAATATCTATTTAAACAAAAAATGCTGAAAGACAATATTAATACAGAAGTTATCCAGGTCCAGGTGAAATATGAGCTTTGATGAGATATACTGATAAGAAGATACATTCTGATATGCATTATGCACTGTGAAGTTAATTAATGAACTACACTACTCTGGCACAGCTTTTACCTTTTTACATCATCTCTAAAAATCATAAATCCCCAGTCCCTGGAGATTAAAATCTCAATTACAAATATTTGTCCCACACTGAAGAATATATACTTCTTTACAATCTCTATAAGATTCTATGCTGAGAATAGCACAAAGTAATGTTAGGTTTGTATATAACAAACACCATAGCTTTTTAAAAGTTTATTATCTACTTTGTGGAACTCTGGAAATAATTTGAGAAATACATTTCACTGCTTAGAAAAGCAAGAACACGTAATGATCACCAAGAATTTAATTTGAAAAATAATGTAAATCTTAAGTGATGGTATTTGGGAAAAGGCTGGGTTTTTTGTACTCCATGTTTCCCCGTGAAAGCAGAGCATTCTTATACGCCCTTTATTCCTCTGTGTGCTTAATGTATTCCTGGCAATGGATTGTTGCCGTAAATTCAGTCACCCGCAGGTGCTACTGTTCCATGAAGAAGTGAAAAAAGACATTGTCATCTTTCATTCTTCTATACCACAGAATAAAATCTTTGACCACTGGAAGTGTATGTAGAAGGTAGTCATAAGTTTGCTTTCTCTTTTTATGAAGAGTATCTCACTGAGCGCTATAAGTTTTAAAGCTGCATGAAATATACAGGGGGAATTAGCATCTAAAGCAGCCTGATTTCTGATTCTATTTCTAATTTTGCTAACTGCTTATTAAAAATTTCAGTTATACAGGAGCATTTGAGGGGAAATCAACCCATGTGTTCTTTAAGCACTGTCCCCATACTGACAAGCAATGGAAGAATCTAGGTTATTACTTCCTTGACAACACTGGACTGAAGTCATGATGTGGACTAGCTGACAGTGCGGCAGGGACATTTATAATCAGATGCATAAAGCCTGGAGGGATATCTTGGGCACTCAAGCCCCTCCAATATTTATGTTTGGTATTAAACACTTCAAGTGAAGATAATGATTTTGGCTCATTGCCTTTTCCCAATATTTTGAAACAGTCATGCACCTATAGTCATAATAAAGGCAAAATTAACTCCACTGCAAAAAGAGAGGAACAGTTGCAATCTGAAAAAAAAAGGAAATGTCACACTTAAAACAGCTATATGGACACTATTTTTTAAGGAACATTTTTCAGACTTTCAGGTCTATCTTCTGCTCAAGGGATAAAGAGATAAATTAATGTGGTCTTCCTGATCTTGTAATACGTCTGCTAAAAGTTGGCAGAAGGCCCTCACTAAACATGAATGGCAAATTCCTCAGTAAGGGCAACAGCAATCACAGCTCCATATTTTGGTGGTTTCTAAGTTGGCTACTAATGAATAAAAGTACTATGACTTATCTTAGAGTAATGCAGATTTCATTGCTAAGGATGTAATTAGATATTTTAAAAACAATGAGAAACCACTTGGTCATTTTCTTCCCCCAGTCTCAACTGCTGATAAACATCGTGTAGATAATCTACCAATTTATGAAAGCCATTAAACAAATTACTTAACTAGTACAAAAGTCATATTTGCTAAATAAAGAATTAAGAAATACTCCTCTAAAAGCAGAAATGTTTAAAAACTACACTGAATGTTTTACAGAGTGAACTTGAGATGAAGCTGCTAAGGGACATAGCATTGTCAAAGTAGTGATGTCCTTTGCAACAGAATCTTAATTAATCAGGATATATGAGGAGAGGAGTTGTTGAGTTTCTAAGTGAGAAGCTGACTTCCGCTAACACTTTTTCCCCTTATAGACAGTGATACCAACTCCTTTTGTGCAGCTGTAGTTTGCTTTACTGTAGAGACTGGAAAAAGAGAAAGAGTCCCTGGAAATGTTGAAACATTGACCTTTGAAGTAAGAGAAACAATTGAATGCCTTGTATTCCTTTCTAGAAAGTAATATTGATATTTCTTTAATAACAGCCTGCAAAACCAAATTTTCCAGTTTTGATTTCCTGAATTATGAACTCTGACAAAATGTACCTTCTCATGCTTGAATAAATAAGTAAATAAAATTAAATAAAAAAATAATTTAACTAAATCATTTAAAGGCATGATAAGAAAACTGCCTTGACATCTGTGTGACTTTTACAATTGATTAGTACCAAACAGAAAAAATGATAATAGTTTTTTCCAAAAGGTAAGTTTTACCATAGAATCAATCATAGAACTATAGAATGGTTAGAGTTAAAATGGTCCTTAAAGTTCATTTAGATCCCACCCCCCTGTCACAGGCAGGCACACTTTCCACTAGACCAGGCTGATCAAAGTCCCAGCTAACCTGGCCTTGAGCGATTCCAGGATGGCACATCCAAAATTTCTCTGGGCAACCTGTTCCAGTTTCTCACCATCCTCACAGTACAGAATTTCTTCCTAATATCTAATCTAAATCTGCCCTCTTTCAGTTTGGATCCATTACACCTTGTCCTATCGCTACACTCCCTGATCAAGAGTCCCTCCCTGTCTTTCCTGTAGGACCCCTTTAAGTCCTGGAAGGCTGCTCTAAGTTCTCCCTGGAGCCTTCTCTTCTCCAGACTGAACAAACCCAAATCTCTCAGCCTGTCTTCATAGGAGAGGTACTTCTGATCATTTTCTTGGCGTTCCTCTGCACTTGCTCCAACAGGTCCATGTCCTTCTTATGCTGGGGACTCTGGAGCTGGATGCAGTACTCCAGGTGGGATCTCAGAAGAGCAGAGTAGAGATGCAGAATCACCTCCCTCAATCTGCTGGCTATGCTTCTTTTCATGCAGCCCAGGATGCAGTTGGCCTTCTTGGCTGCAAGCGCACATTGCCAGTGCTTGTTGAGCTTCTCGTCTACCAACACTTCCAAGTCCCTCTCCTTGGGGCTACTCTTGATCCATTCTCTCTTCAGCCTGTATTTGTGCTTGGGATTGCCCTAACCCTCATGGAGGACTTTGCACTTGGCTTGGTTGAACTTGATGAGCTTGGCATGGGCCCACCTCTCAAGCTAGTCCAGGTCCCTCTGATGGCATTCCTTCCCTTCATCTTGTCGATCGCTCCATGAAGCTTGGTGTTGTCTGCAAACTTGCTGAGGGTGCACTCAATCCCACTGCTCATGTCACCAACAAAGATGTTAGACAGTATCGGTCCCAATACTGACCCCCGAGGAATGCCACTCATCATGGACCTCCACTTGGACATCAAGTCATTGACTGCAACTCTTTGAGTGTGACCATCCAGGCAATTCCTTATCTACTGAGTGGTCCATCCATCAAATCCATGTCTCTCCAGTTTAGATACAAAGACGTCATGCAGGACAGTGTCAAATGCTTTGCACAAGTCCAGGTAGATGATGTCTGTTGCTCTTACCTTATCCACCAATGCTGTAACACTGTCATAAAAGGCCACCAAATTTATCAAGCGTGATTTGCCCTTGAAGCCATGTTGGCTGTCACTGGTCACCTTATTTTTGATGTGCCTTAGCAGAGTTTCCAGAAGTATGTGCTCCATGACCTTGCCAGGCACAGAGGTGAGACTGACTGGTCTGTAGTTCCCCAGCCCTTCCTTTTTTTCCCTTTTTAAAAATGGGGCTTATGTTTCCCCTTTTCCAGCCAGTGAGGACTTCATCGAACTGCCAGGACTTCTCAGATATAATGGATAGTGGCTTGGCAACTACATCTGCCAGATCCCTCAGGACCTGTGGATGAACCTCATCAGGTCCCATGGACTTCTGCACTTTTAGTTTCTTCAGCTGGTCCTGAACCTGGTCTCCTCCTACAGTAGGTGATACATTATTCTACCAGTCCCTGCCTTTGCCTTCTCCAACGTGGGCTGTGTGGCTAGAGCACTGGCCAGTGAAGACTGAAGCAAAAAAGTTGTTGAGTATCTCAGCCTTCTCCATATCCTGGCTAACTGGGTGTCCCATTTGCTTCTGGAGAGGGCCCACATTTTGCTTAGTCGTCCTTTTATCACTGATGTACCTGTAGAAGGTTTTCTTGTTGCCCTTGACGTTCCTGGCCAGATTTAATTCTGTAAGAGTTTTAGCTTGCCTAACCTGATGCTTAGCTGCTTGGAAAATTTCTCTGTATTCCTCCCAGGCTATATGTCCTTGCTTCCACCCTCTGTAGGCTTCTTTTTTGAGTCTGAGTTTCTCCAGGAGCTTCTTGTTCATCCATGCAGGCCTCCTGGTATTTTTGCCTGATTTCTTCTTTGTTGGGAAAGCTGCCACCAGCCCCTCCTTGTTGGTAAGAACAAGGTCCAGCATAGCACCTGTCCTCGTTGGCTCCTCTATCACTTGGAGAATGAAGGTTTCACAAACACATTCCAGGAACTTCCTGGATTGCTTATGGCCTGCTATGTTGTCCCTCCAACAGATATTAGGGTGGTTGAAGTCCCCCATGAGGACCAGGGCTTTTGAACATAAGATTGCTTCTGTTTGTCTATAGAGTGCCTCATCCACTCAGTCTTCCTTGTTGGGTGGCCCGTAGCAGACCCCCACTGTAACATCACCTGTCCCTGCCCTCCTTTAATCCTGACCCATAACAGTTGGGAGTCTTAATCCTCCCTTTAATCCTGAGCCATAAAACAGGAGTCTTATTCTCCTCTCAGAAAACAGGGAAGTTAATGGTTTTCTGAACCAAAACTAAAAAAGGCAAGTTTTCCCATAGTTTAGTTAGTAGTTTTTATAAAACTGTGACTATTATCAAATGTTTAATATGATTTTTTTGTTTGCTTGTTTTTAAAGGATATATAATGTGGATGGTGTGTGAAACCTTAGGATGCAGACTGTCAGCTTCTAATTATTAAGTGTTAAAGTTCAGTGGTAAAGACTCCATGAAGCAAGGCAATTTGCATCTTCTTTTAAACCAGTGAGGGCAGGTCAGTGACAGTGACAAAATATTTAAGCAGAGGTTTCAGGTGTCATCTTACATAACAGCTCACGGATTCTTTAAAACCAAGATATAGAACCAACATCTGTTTTCTTTCTTGTCTTCATTTCTCTGCCTTATTAAGATCTGGAAATACTACTGGATCTTCTAAAAAATTCTAAATGAGAAAACTCTGTCATAGTTGTAAAGGCTTGAGTTCTACCCATATTGTTCATGGAACTGAACAAATAACCCCTCTGCAATTACACTATAGTCTCAACACTAACTCCTAAGTCTACTAATATAAGCTTTGTAGATTAAGTAGTAAGATTAACTCCCATATTCCCCAGACATTATTATGCTGAAGTAAAAGAGGCATGAGGAGGTGGGACAGTTAATTTGTAATGAATGCAAACAGATTTCAAGATAATGAACATTTCATTATCTGAGAGATAGAATAGTGTCTTTTCCCAGATACTAATATGTCACTATATCATTGTTCTCTGATGTTTTTTACCAGTTCTAGGTAAAAATAAGGGGGGAAAAAAACCCAGGAAAGAAATGTTTTGAAAGATCAATTAAATATTATTTTAATTAAAAATATCAAGTTCCAAATTATTTGCCAGCTGGTATAAAGCCGAAGTCTGATTTCCTAAATTGCATCAATAGAAACAAACATCTACTTTGGAACAAAGTCAAAACAATTGGTTTCATTAGGGTTTTTAGATGAGTATTGCTGAACTGTACAGGAGTAATTTTATCACTTCTGATTGGAAAGGAAACAAGACCTTGTTCAAAATAGAAACAAAGCTCTCTTCACTGCAGGCCTCAGGAGAGTGTTTGGTTTGGTCCATGTTAAATATTTTTCTTAGGATGAGAAAACTAGCTCTCAATATTTCTTTTTTCACCTCCATTCCCTGTAAAGAGAAGAAAGTTAGAGTGATGACCTCAGTCACAGATGTCTAAGTTACAGAAGTTTAGAGTTAAATCTGAGGAATCCTGTCCAAGATGTACATTTTAGGAAGGACTTATTTAGCTAGTCATAGTTATCTAGAGTGTAGACATCTGTGCATAAACTAGCTGACTAGCTGTCTGCATAAAACTTTCCTCTGCACCTACAAACTTAGAAGAAAAATCCTCTCATGAAGGCTGCAAAATTTCTTGCTGTTACTTGATAGATGTCTAGAACAAGGAACAAGCATATCATTATCCTACCTCAAATTGAAATTAAGACTATTTCCATAAGAACCTACTGGTACTTTTCACAGTGGTTACAACAAAATTCATATTGCAGTAACTTGAAATGGGGAAAATACTGCCTGTCTCTTTGGCTATGATTTTTTTTGAGTGTTTGAAAAAATTTTGAATGGTAAGATACTAAAAATTCCAACTGCTGCAAAACTGAAATTATTCTGCTGCTTTTCTGACATTAGGCTTCCACATAACACATTAGTAAGAACTTCAAAGCATGACGCCATTAGTCATTTTGAAACATGAAGATGACCAATCAATTCCGTTACATGTGCTGAGTTGATAAACTTCTATTTTGCTGATATAAAAAACCTAATAAAAATTAAGCCACACCAGTAATCAAGCTACTCAGAAAAGAATTATATACAATATTATACTTCATTCCCATGGACTTCAATTCACTTTCACAAGGTAAGCAGTGTCAAATACATTGGATGGGTCCACTAGAACTGACTGTGCAACCTAACATTCCATTAGTTTCATAGAACATTATTAAGACAGGTTATCACAGAAATTATGAGAGAAAAAAACTCAAATGAGTTAGTTAATCATATTTACAAATGGCCTTGTCATATAATAGCTCAGTGCGGCCTTGGCTTCTTTGCATTTAAAAAGAGCCATCACATTAAACCATTGATTCACTAGACTTTTCAAAAACCTTTTACTGTATTTTACGACTATATTACACACATTTCCTTATAAGCACTTTTCTTACAAATCTGTATGACCTTCTCCCATTTTGAAATCCCTTTTGGGGATATTGTATATCTTATCTCAAGTTTATGGGAAAGTATACCTGTATCTGCATTAACACTTTTCTGTATGTTTTGCATTCACTGACTTATTTCATTCTACCAGCCGTAAAATAATCAACTTGGCCCTTGGTTCTCCAACTGGAATATCCTGCTCTTCAAGGCCCAAAGCACTTCAACTCTTCAGATCAGTGTTCCTAGGACAAATATCTTGTCCTCCTCCTGGCTCCCCCTATCTACCTTTTCCTTTATTCACAGTAAAAATTTTCTCAAAACTGGGTTTTCCTCAGAAATTAGTTGAAGAGTTAGAGGTGTTCAAGGTACCACAAAAACACACCATTTCAAATTGTCTCATTGCTGAGGTGGAGAAAACTGATGAAGTTGGAGTTTCACCTGTCGGGAAACATCTTATTCTCTGCCAACTGGGATTAATTTAAACTCGTCATGTATTTCTGCCTTTCATTTTTATTTATGTTGTGAAAGGAACAGCTGGTAAGTACTTTTTTCCACTATGGTGGTTCTTTTCATTATTGTTAAAAAAGTAAAGTATTATGGAGAACAAATGATACTACATACACCCTAGCAACAGACCAGCTGTCATTGCATTGTGAATCTCTATCCAGACATCTGAATTTCATTTAATAGTTAATTAAAATGGGAATCAGGCCTTTCCTCCTTCCCAGATTGTGGTGAATGACAGAGTGTTGTTTTGGGCCAGTGATGTACTTGGAGGTCAGTTGTCCAGGATATCACTCTGGACAGACAGTTTGTGTACCACTGTATTACTGAGCCTTTAAAATGAACAAACAAGCACAATAAATAAATTTTTAAAAAGCATTTGAAAGCAAACAAAGGCAATATATTGCATTATTTCGTTGTATTAACAAGATGGCATTCTTTCAGGTAAATTTGATAGATCAAGAGGAGGCCTGAGTTAAAGCGTAGGCACATACTGTAGCTATTAAAGTTCAAGCCAGGATGGTGCTCTGAAATGCATGAGGATATTGGAAATGTCCCATGTTTTGTATCTTTTCTGGGCATATTGCAGCAATAGCTGAATGGTTCAGCATGCTGATTTTGGACTGCTGAGGACGAATGGCTGAAACCAGAAGCCAGAGTCTCTCTTCTGTATACAGCTTTCTTCAGTACCTGGCAAAAGGGAAAGCAAAACCCTTCCAGAAGAGTTTGAAGGGAGCAGCTTTCAGCTGCCATATAACCTTTGTCTGTTGAGAGTAAGGAAGTATTTAGGATCTACACAATGCAGGCAAAAAACAAATGTGTTTTATTCATATATATTGTATAGATGTGACACATTACTTAACTCATTAAAACTTTTATTCTGTATAGGTTAGGCCTAATAATAGCTTCTAAGATCATTACTAATACCTAGGTTAAGAGAAAGAAATCTGAGCAAAACTAATGTCCAAAGTAATATGCACCTAGAGATGGAAGGCAGAGAGAAACATTCCTTGCTTTTCCTATCTTGCAATAATTGTGCCATCACTCTGTCTCCTTCTGGGATTTCTACCATATACACTCCAAGCCAAAGAGGTATGCTATATCTTGAAAATATTTCTTTACTAATTTATGTACATATATTATCATTTGTGGAGAAGACAGGCTGGGTGACAAGTGGGGCCACTCAGAACAACCAGGAAGACATTGTTGGTTTATTTAAGCAATTATATAAATAAGTATTCTGTTTTAACTCTGGTAAATGTACCTTAAAAAAAATTTTAAAAAAGTTTAAATTCCAAATTAAGGTTCTATGAAATCAAAAATCCTCTACTATTCTTGGGGTTTTATGTCATTTCTAGAGATCTTTGAATTAGGACACGGAAAAGGAGAAATGTATGCCTCCCTAAATCATTGTATTGGCTTAATTTCTTGTTTTGCATTTGTCCTTAAGTAAATTGCTTTAATTTATTCTTACATTGACAAACATCATAATCACCACAAAGAATATAGCATGAAAATTTATTCACCTCATGTATGTAGAAAGCCTTATTCATCACTGGCATGATCAAGGTCAAAATAAATAACAAACATCTAACAATGTACTATGAAAAAAATTCTTATTACTACTGTTTTATGAAACTATTTTATCCCTTTCATCTATTTGCTCTATGTTGTAACTTAATTTTTTTAATAAAAAGCTCATAATAAAATCTTTTTTCTTTAAACTTGTTTTCAAAGCTTATTAGTAATAATACCTGAGAGAAAGTCCCTTCTTTATGCATGGACTTCTCAGAACTGAAAAACCCAAAGATGTCAGCAGTCATAACCAATAACAAAAAGATGGTACTTGTTCATTACAGATACCTATAAAGTCGCAGTTAGGTAGAGGTTAGGTAGAGCAATACTGCTTGGCTAATTTTTTTCTTTTTCTTTTTTTTTTTTTT